>JAEANM010002432.1:0-24582 GCA_017656035.1 Myanophis thanlyinensis | reverse complement strand
CTTGGGCAAATTAAAAACAATATAGGAAAAATCAACACTGGCAATTTCATGAAATCTTTTGTAATAACCTTGGGGACATACTTTTCCTAAAATTTATTTTTAAAAAGTCTATAGTGTTAAAGAATAAAAGGAAGGAAGGAAGGAAGGAAGGAAGGACGGAAGGAAGTTTGGCATCATTGGTTTTCTGCTTAAGCAGGGGGTTGGACTAGAAGACCTTCAATGACCCTTCCAATGGTTTTTTCTATTCCAAACTTGTGAACAAGTGGATCCTAGATTCATACGCTGGGAGAGGACGGAAAGAATACGTGAAGTTTTAAAATGATTGAACCAACACAATTTAGTACCTTGAAATGATTACAGCACCCCTAAACACACAGCGCTTTAAAATTCCCAAGAGAAAGATGAATTCCAATCAGCTTTAGGTGAACTTAAGGTGAAAGTACTCATTCAAAGAGAGATAGAAACTGCTTGTTCAAAGAGAGAGCACATGTATTTGCAACACATCTGTTATCTTCAGCCTCCCTACTCTTAATTTGGCAGATAAAAATCAAAGCTCACTGCATTTATTGACTAACTTCATAGAGCCGTTGCACCAAGAAGCCGGCTGAACCTTCCAACTCCTAAGACTTCAGCCCCCAATCAACTTAATTCACCTAGCAAAGGGCAAAAAAATTGAAATAAAAATAAAATAAAAAGCACCTTTACCGCATACATTTACCGTGGGGGATAAATAGATTTCACTTTTTACATGAGGTGAAAGAGCTTCACAGGATAGATCTTGATAACCAATGTGAACAATTTCAAAAGAGGCCACTGAGTTTTACGCTTTTGTGGAAAGGTCTGGCGGGAGAAACAAGCGGGAGTAACTCAGCTGTCTAAACATGCCACCCCTTAGGGAAAATAAAGCAAATGCTGCCATTTGGTATAGGTTTACATTTTTCAACTTAACTTTTTTGTTAAGAAAATAATCAAGCCGAGAAACAGGTGCAAATGTATCTATTTAAGCACATATGCATGAATGCATTTTCTGGGTTCCAATTTATCTTTTCTTAATCTTTGATATAAATAGAATATAAAAAATCAAGTTATTTCTTAACTCAGCAAGGTCTTTTAATAGTCTTTTCTTGGAAACATAATCAAGAAAGACAACTATACCATTAGGCAGCTGAGGGATAGTTAGCAGCTGGAAGGAGAGAGATACTTGTAGAAAATTTACCCTTCAATAAAAATGCCCCTTAACTTACTAGCCCTCATGCATAAGAACACATTGTTAAAAAAGATCTAATTCTGATTCTAGACAATACTTGAAACAATGATTCATTGTTGAATGGGGTCCAACATTTTCTGGACCACTCTGGGAGACCAACTAATATAAGCTTCAAGTCAGACTAAAATATATTATTTCGTTCTGTGTTTTATCTTGGAGATCTGTAATGGATTATAGTTCTCTGAGTTTTTTTAGCAATTTTCAAGGTCTTTATCCAATTAACACAAACCATTTGAATGAGTCATCACCTTTTTTCCCCCCTGACTTCAGAACTTACAGCTTTTGAAAAATATAAACCAATAATATGGCTAAGAACAGATGAGAACTGTTGACACTTTTATAAATCGCTAGGTGGAACAATATAAGGCAAAGATGGTCTTATGAGGTTCATTGGTAAATTTGCCTCAAAAAGCAGATTTGGAAGCATGGTGCATAGGAGCAGAGACCCAATCATTCATGCTTCCTTACATCCACGAATCCTGCAATTATTACTCATGAGGTCAAAGAAATAAACCAAAAGCAACTGCTCTTCAGCTCATCCTTGAAAGTTGCTGCAGTTTTGTTTGATTTTAATTGTCTTGAATGTATCACAGGAAGAAGTAGATGAAAGGAAAACAAAGCAATAAAATAAAGGGCCATTGTACATATTGGGTACAATTATTTTGACTCTGTGTATCTTGTACATGTTGAAGCAACAAAAGGAAAAACCAACCCCTATAAAGTATGGGTTTACAGAAATAAACAATGAATGAAGTTCTAGCTTTTTTTGCCTGGATGCTCAATAAGCTACAAGGTTATTCCTTCACTTATATCCTCTTTCATTTTTTTTACAAGTTATTCTTTTGTTCATTAAAACAAGCAGTAAAAGAGGAAATCAGAATATGTATTCATTTGCAGCAATTTGATTTTGTAAAAAGAAAAGGGAAAGAGAGACCTACTAGACTTTTTATTTTGCAGAAGGAATTTCCTTATTGTAGGATATTTTTCTTTTTTTAAATAAAACCTAGCCATTCTTTGCATTAGGAAAATGCAGACGACAAAGATCAGGAAGATCTATTTATGGGCAAAGGCTGGTTTTCTTTCAATCTTGCTTTTTCATTGTACCTGTCTTAGCCCTAATGAAATGGTGCAAATGAAACTCTTCCTATACGTTCTGAAAAGACAACCTGATTAATTCAGCAGAACTTATTCTCAGATAAGTAGGCTTGAGTCAGCACTGTAAATCAATGAAAGCAAAAAACTATATATTGTTTAACAATTTCCTTTTTATGTGCTCTTCCAAAAATAATATGAATTACAGAGATTTGTGGATCACCTACTTTCTTTTTCAATCAGATACTTCACATTTTATAGAGTAAAGAACCTTTTAAAAAACAACTCTTGTTCTGAAAGACTTATGTCCTTTAATTAGATTTGCTGGTCTGCAAAGATGCTTTCATAGCCTTCTGATTTTGGGCTACCACAAGCTAGCATACATACCTTTCCTCTTATAAGGATATCTCTTATGTGTCATTCTGCTTTAGCAAAGTGTCAGAATGGGATCAACAACTTACTTCATTAATAGCAGTTGCTGCATTTAGTAGACAGTTGCTCTTATCAAGGCACAGTGAGAAGCAAAGAAAGTATTTCCCCCTACCCATTTCAATGAGTTTCTTGAAATAAAACACTTTTTGAAAATTTGCCCAGTCCTGTTGATTGGGTTTATATATTTTGTTTTGTGCCTTCTAATTGCTCCATTTTACACTGAAGAATATCAAGAAGGCTTTCTAGTAGGCAGATTCTCACTGCCTCAACGGCTCCTGAATATAAATAGTAGTAGTAACAGATTGGATGAGACATTTGGCCAGACTTCTGTTAGTGACATATATACCAGAAAGAACAAAAGTGTTATGGTCTATTTTCTTGCCTGTTCTCTATTTAGAAATTACTATCATACTCTTCCAGCCAATGCTTTAAATTCATAGTTATAAAAGGGGGTTGGTCTAATTTTTTATTGAGAAAAAGAAATTGAAGAATACTTTCTCTGGCTTGACTATAGAGCAGTCTAGATGTCTGAGAAAGTGCTATGACGGCCAGTCAATATCAGAACATACTATCTAAAATTTGGTCTGATGTAGTGCCTCAAATATGTTCTACATTTTGTAGGTTTCTACTATCATATTACAGAATATATACAATAAAGGTATATCAATGTGGGAATACCAGAATAGCTCATTGTCCACATTCGAAACCTATTCTTCACATTTAAACAAACCTGTCACGTTGCCTGTAGAGAATAGAGAAAGTTAGTATTGATATGTCTGAAGATCCTCTAATTGAAAGCTGAATAGTCTGTCACTGGCTACAGTAATCCTTGACTTACAACCATTCATTTATTGATCATTTGAAGTTACAATGGCACTGAAAAAAATGACATGGCTGTTTTTCATACTTGTGATTGTTGCAGCATTCCCATGATCAATTGATCAAAACTTTTGATGCTTGCCAACTGGCTCATATCAGTGATGGTTGCAATGTCCTGGGGTCATGTGATCAACTTTTGTGACTTTCTAGCAAGCAGAGTTAATTGGGAAGGCAGTTTTACTTAACAACCATGTTACTAACTTAACGACAGCACTGATTCACTTAACAAATATGCCAAGGATGGTTGTAAAGTGAGGCAACATACTTATTAAACTGTCTTGCTTAGGTTTGAAATTTTGGGCTCAATTGTGGTGGCAGGTCAAGGACTTACCTGTATTATGCTTCAGAAAGAAGCAAGAAATAAGTAGGTTTAAATTGTTTTGGAATTAAATAAGAATGTTCTGATTTTCATGTGCAAACAAGAAATAAGGAAAAACCCATTTACAAACTCCCACCAAAAGCACATCCAGGGACAAACTGAAGAAATAGAATGAGTCCTTCTCATCCTGACATATCAATACTGACTTTCTTGTTTTTTAATGGTTTTCTTTTCTGAAATTAACACATCAAGCATACCATTTCTAAATACAGCCCCAAAGAGGACACTTTGTCTAGAGAACTTTCTGTCTCCTCGGGAGATATTGATCACAAAGAAGTGTTATGATATTGTATCTAAGTTGATTTATCAATTTTGCATTTATTTGGTGTCATGAAGGTCTAAAAGTGCACAAAAATAGCAGAACATTCTTATGTAATTCTAAAATAATTTAAACCATCATACTATGCAGACAATAGCAGGGGTAAATCTTAACAAAGATAAAATATATTTCAGGTTTCTGCCTTCATTTAAATTTTTATTCTCAAAATCATCTGAAAAACAAATAAAATCCAGATTGGGATCAGTTCTAGAATCTATTTCCTATATGTTTTCAATATAATGTTTGCAACAAGACTATATTCTATTGTGAAAGAAGCAGCAGGATAAGTGGATATAGTCCTGTTCCTCTATGTACACTCATTAACATCACTTAACTTAACATCACCTTAACATACAGTACATACAGGCTGAAGACCATAGTATGACTTTGTAAAGTTTGCCGTAAGGTATGGAAAATATAGTTATTTTTACAATGAAATACAGAATTTTTTAAAAAAAGAGTTCCCAAGAAACTGGCTGTCTGAATTGTGCAAACTGAGCAGACTTACAACTATCTCAGCATTTTGAAAAAATGAAAACGTGGTGTTCTTATGCATATACATATGTGCTAAAAGTAGCACAATTTATCACCCTCCAGCTTTGTAGAAACATTAGACTTCAGAATAAATCCTGGTGCTTACTTTGCAGCCAGAAGGGGGAAAATGCATTACACAAAGCAGCTGTTGCCAATTGGGGAGCCATTTGCTAAGTTTAACTATGCAGGAACCTGAATTATTGTTTCAGAAAATATGAAGAAGTGGTATCCTTAAGTTTCTGTACAATCCCATGAAAAAAATGAGAGGTGTTGCTAAGTTTATACTGTCATAGGTTCCAAAGCATCTTTTCAGAACTAAATCTAACATTTCTAGTATTAAGTCAATAAGAGGACGTACAAATATATGTGCCCATATGTACCTGTCAACATTATTCCATTTTCTGGTAAGCAATATTTTGCAAAGATCAGAAGAAGCATAAGAAGTTTTAGGCAAAAGAAATTGGAAATATTTAAGTAATTCTAGTATACACTAATTCTGTTCACCATCCATTTACATCTATTGTGAGAAATCTGCTCACTTAAAATAGTAACCGATTGGAAATAGATGGAGGAAAGTAACCTACATAGGACTTTGCAAATCATCTATATTTCCATCACATCCATTTATCACTTCACATATTGCCTTTTTGCTTTTAAGATTGTCAGCTCACATTTTGACAAACTTGTCAACTTCATCCATCCATGATTTTCTTGATCATCTTCTTCCTCTCAGCTCCTTCATTCTTTGTTATTACTGTTCTCTGAATTTTTGCTCAATGCAGGACTAAGCCACTTCAATGTACTTATTTTTTAGATCTTTTGTATTATGCACTCAGTTTTGCAGTGTTTTCAGACACCTTCATCCAAAGATTCTAATAGCTAAAATAGTTAATAAACAATTTCTAAATCTGATTATAAAATGAAGTATGCAAACGCAGCATCTTTTTAAGGCATCTGCTATGGTTTGAACAAGATGGCTACTTCATCCTCGTCAATGTCAGCTCTCTCAGGTAAATCAGACAGGAAACAACTAGATGAGCGAATTCTATTTTATTGTAAAGCTAAATTAATTCTGAAGGTACATACTTCTCACTACACTTTAACCACATCATCAATTAAGATAGGTCCTTCCTAAGTTTCTTTAGGAAGGCATCTCCCTCTCTTGTTTGTTTCCTAGATAGTATCTCTTCCTTTAACCTCTCCCCTCCATGGTCATCCACATATTCCATTACACCCAGAGTTCAAAACTAACGCGAGACTACGGCCTTACAGTCTCTTTCTTTCTCAGGAGAGATTCCATGAGCCTGTTTATTCATAGTCATTGTCTCTATTTTTCATCTTCACTCTTCATTCTTTCCTCTGAAAATAAACCTCCATTCATTCATGAGCCTGTCACTTGACCCTACTGCACACATTTCTAAGCTGTTTTCAATTTATTTTTTCTAGACGTATTCAGCCGACACTTTCATATAACAAGTTAGTCAGAAAGCATGCTCTTAAAACAGGTGTTTTGGTTTCTTTTAATAACCAAAATCAATCTGTAACTTCTCTGATTTCTCATGTCATGCTTGCCTCAAGCATTTTACTCAGAGGTATAGTGTCACACAGAGTAACAAAATAAGTTAGAATCATTAGGGCAGTGCTAGAGTGGAATAAGAAAGGTGTCCCACAGCAGGCAGCAGAAAGGAAATGTCGTTTTTCACAAAGCGAAGCAGTAATGAGGCCAGAATGCTTTAGAATAACCACTTGTGAAGAAGTGACTTGCCAACTGTGTGAGAAAAAAGCAAATAGACTTATGTTATTTAAACACACTAAATAACAAGAAAATCTTATCACTGCAGCTGACTGTTTTCCCTTAACAATAAGCCCCCATAGCTCTATAAACACTAACTTTCAGTCTAGCTGTGTATTTTCCAGACAAAAAGGCAATATCTTCTTGCACCTGCTGAGTGGTAAAACATTCGCATCAAGGCAGTTAGCGTAGGGAAATCTGTCATTATTCCCAGGTATGTACTTGACCTTCTGTTTCCTGATTTGTTTATGGACTTTCCAGCAAGTCCAGTTGTAATAATACACAGTGCTCTACCTAAGGAGTATTGAATCACCATTGGGTGCTGAACAAGTTTATAAGTAAATAATAACTGGTTGCCCCCTTAAAAGTCCTGTGGGAAGTTCTGGCATATCTTTTCATGCAATTCTCTTTCCTAGAGTTTACAAATTCTAGCTACAATTATATCCTATATATTTTGTACAAGTATATACAGTAGTATAACTGGTAAGGTAATTTACTGAGTTTCAAAACTTTCCCTTAAAATGAATTAATGTCATTGCTTTCCAAATGTCTATTATTTACCCTTTCCACTCCTCCACCCTACACTTTCTCTTAACCCATACTTTTTTCACAGTGGATTATAAAAACTTTTTTGATGGATCAGAGCAGAATTAAGTTTAATACAGTGTTACATTTTCTACAGGAGCAAAATATGTATATTGGAAATCCCTGTGACAAAGTATTGTGGCTCTCTTCCTAGCTGTTCCCAATAACTGACAATTAGAGGTTTACTGATTCTCATCCTGGAAAATATATTTAATCACTAGTACACATATTGTAGCTGTTGATAGTTTTATCAGTAGCTAAAGCAGGTAGCAGGATGCTTAAGCAGGGACAAAATCTGTCCAGAAGGATCTTTGTTATAGATACCCCTTCATAACACTCAGAACCCATCTTTAGAATGGCCCAAGTATCAGGGAATTGAGTAGTCATAAGTCTCCAGGCCACTGGCATTATACTGTTCACACATATGTCTGGAGAACCAGGTTTCACAAGCTTTATGACAATGGTAATACTACATTTGAGTCCACAAGAAAGGAGGCTGATGGCATTGTACAAAAGGCACCATAATATCTACAAAATGTACCATAAATATCTGGGGGAGGTTTGTTGGCACAAAACTTACGTGTGAAAAGGAAGCATATCAAAGTACATGGCAACCTTCTGTTTGGTGCCTTCATATATAAATCAAGGGGAAATCCCAGAATTACAAACAACATATCTAAGATGTTGTAGCCCAATGCATGTGGAGAGCAACAGATTGGAAAAAGCTAACTAAAACAGGGAGACTAGAGTTAAAGTCAAATTATGTTTAGTAATATTATGTTGAGTGAAGCAAGATTGCCTATATTCAGCATTATGTCTACAGGCACATATAATTAATCTCTTTTGGAATGCAAACTACTTTGTCATTGCTCTGAATTATATATGAGGTTTTTACTCTTTCCTGGTATTAGTTTCTAGTTTTTTAATTAGAAACCCTGACTTCTATGCGATTCAGAATTATGAAGAACAAAATCAAGATGACTTAATTGTTCATGAATATGCTGTCTTCCCAAGAGCCATTCATGTAACGAACTCTACAGTGGTGCTTTTATAAAATTCTTTCTTCATGCAAAAAAAAAAAAAAACAAAGTTGCCTCTCAGACAGATGTTTCCTAGCTTCACAAGGAAAAAATATACATTTCCATCCTTTCATCCTTCAGAGAAAGTCCATATTAAGAATAAAGATGAAGAAATGTTGGTAAAAATGGGAGAATTACAAATGGATGGCTAAGTAATTCATAACAATTCTTAAGATAGAGTAATTGGTCAACAAAGGCCTCAACTAGAAACGCTCAAAATGGTACCATGGTCAAATGAGAAGAAGCTAGTTAGATAGTAAGATAACATTTTTAATGAAATTCAAAATATTGTTGATTACATATGAAAAAAATCTTTTACATGAAAGACTTCTGATGATAGAGAAAAATGTACTGAGGAAAACAGATATAATCATGAAAATCGATTTTCACAATGGAAAATGTTCTCTTAATTTCTTCAACCGTGGCCATATGTACAGAGTAATTCTTTCTCCAAGTAAGATTAGGTACTTAAAGGATTTGTTTAGTAATTTCCTTTCAGCAATAACACAATATATATTAGCAGTATCAATTCCACTGCAATTACAAAATTAGGATGTTTTTAGAATGATTTAATTAATAAGGTCATGCTATCTTAACTCTCTTGGCTTACTGTACATTGTATTGTGTTTTGTGTCATCTTCCAAAGATCCTCATTCCAGTGTCACACGTTTAGATCTTTAGGATAGAAGTGTTTATTTGAGTCAAAGCAATTTCTGGAAATTCTTCAGATTTATAACTGCTGCTTGTTGCATTTGGAAAGTACATATTGCTTATTGTTTTGCTTTGTTGTTTTCCCATCTCTTAGAGAAAATATTACCCACACTCCCCAATATTTTTCCAGGTCAGTATATCTTTTATGTAACTTAGCTTCTGAGCTGGGTCATTCTCCATCAATTGAACAAGTAGTAAGTAAGATTAGGTATTTAAGTGTTGCTTAAAATTTCAGAATACAACAATTCATCTTGACTGCATCTCCAGTTGTTTCCATCCCTATTTACTCACTCTGTAACTAATAAACTAAATCACTTCTCAAGTAATGAACAACGTAAATATAATCTTAAATAATTCAATTTATTCAAGATTCTTCATTAACTTTTCTCTACAAGCTATAGTACACTGCTCCCTATTGTATAGCAGTTGATAGGTAAGTATGGACAATACTATGGGTAATAGATAGATTGAGAATATTAACTTTGTATTATTAACCTATATTAAAGTCTATTATTAAGGAAAGCAGTGATGCCACAGAGAAGATTGCTAAATTAATCCTCTACCTAATAAGTAAAGGTGGATTTTGTTTTATTTATTTATAAATAAAAAATAAACAAATACATAACAAAATACAGTTTATGTCTAAAAACCTTTATATAACCATTTTATTTCATGATAACTTGCTTTTGACCACCCAAAAAAATAGGGAAATACAATTTCTAGCTTTTAAACTTATTTTAGCAAACTAGTTTTTAAACTTACTGAAATTCCTAGATTCTATTACTTGCTTTATTCAGCACCCATACACCATAAAGAAAAAATATTTTTATTGTTACTTGGATATTTGTTTATATCTATTTTTCTGTATAAATGCATCCAAATGGGTTCCAGATTACAGTATAAAAATATAACTAACAATGCAGTGAAAGTATTTAGAGACTCTCAAACAGCCCAAAAAACAGTGGATCCAAAAAAGACCCTTCTAATGAATGTAACCTTTTATGTTACATTGTTGAAATTATGTTCTCAGAATAGATTGAACAATGAAAATGGAGAGAAGAAACAGAGTGATTTAAACTGGAAGAGCATTCCTAAATTTAAGTACCACCATTGAGATAGCCCTGCCACTTACATACTAGCCAGACTGGTTTTCTATATTAACCGGGCAAAGAAGATAAATCCCTAAAACTTGCCTTAAAATTCAGAGCCTTAATGCAAATAACCAATTCTGGTAACTTTAAAAAATGGAGAACACTAAAATTTTAATAGTGGCATTTCAAGAAAATTGAGTTGTACTTAAACTTCTCTTTAAATGGAACTCAAGTATGTCTAATTAAATTGCAATCCTAAACATAGTAATAAAAATCAAACATTTTAGAGTGCATAGAACCTTCTTCTGAATAAATACGTTCAGAATTGTGCCATCTTGTGAACGTTGCAGTATGCTGTATTGAACTGACTGGAACTTAACTTCTCCACAGGACAAGATCAGAACTTTTTTTGTTGTTGTTGTTAAGAATTCATGACATAGCTAGAAAATATAAATATGTCTTATTTATATTAAATTATATAGAAATTTTTGTCCTAGCCTTCTAGAGAATATGAATCAGTCATGGTATACTGTATGTTTGATCCCTTATGCTTAAGAGTTTAAACCTTTTTGGGGTGTTTTGTTTTGATTTTTGCTGTTCTCTATTATATTTTTAATATGGCAGCATATATTCCACATCTGAGTTAATGTTCAATTTCCCTTGATTTTAAATTGCATTAGCTACATCTCAACATGTCTCCAGTATATCTAGAATTACTATTATGATCTTAATTCAACAAATCTATAATTTTAATACATAGGCCTTATTTTTCCCCTAAATGTTCTCAGCAGTTGCTGTGCCATGGGCAGTTAACATAGATATTTGTGCTTTACTGTTTGCCCTCTCTTTTCAATTTAACCTTGGGGGAACCTCAGGAAAAATATTAAATTCCTAAAATATGTAATTATTGCTAAAAGATAATTATTATTTTAGAAGTCATCATAGTCTGTGGTGACAGCAAGTGCTGTTGAGCATACTAGCAACATTCCGTGGCTCTCAGCCTTGCCTATGAAAAGCTGGTTTACAATCTAATAAGGGTTTTTTTTAAAAAGGTGTTTATCTTCATAATTTCTGTAATTCCCACTTCAATTTTTAAAATAAAATCCTGAAGAAATATATTTATTGAACCATTAAGACTATCTAAAACATTATGATTGTTAAAGTGGTATATGAAGAGGGTAAAAACACAGTACCACAACAAAAGAATGTCCCGGGATATATTAAAAGAAATTTATGCAACCTAGTGAGTTACAAATTAGAAATGAGAAAGACATATAATCCAATGGGTTACAAAATCAGCCCTGCCACTGCCTATTGGAAGAGCTAGCTCCTTCAGCCCTTCAAAGACAGCAGAGTCAAGACTACCTTAACTTTATGGGAAATGGCATACCAGAGAGCAGGAACATCAAAAGAGAAAACAAGTGTCCCAAACCCCTAATATGGCACTCTTCATGGAGAGGTACCCAAGTATGCTATCTCATCTGATTTTATAGAATGGAAAAAGAAAAGAAAAACCTGCTTTCAAAATAACCATGCCTGAAGTTATGAAAGGCTTTATAGATGATCATCAATGCTTTGAATTGCACCTGGCAGACAATGGGTAACCAGTACAACTCTTAAAGTACAGGTTTTATGTAGGCATACTGAGGTGCTCCGCGTAGCACATTTCAGGATAACATAAACAAAGATCTCTGTGGTTGAAATCCATCACAATAAACACTGCACTATACAGTAGTGGCTTAAATAAGCATTGGATAACTCCGCTGTAAACATATAGTGAATCAAACACTGTTTTGCTTATTAGATGTTCAATGAATACAATCTTATGGCTTGCTTGAATGTTCCATGTTCACCTGGGAGTTTACACAATCTATAGACAAATTCAAAGCTTCCCAGAGTATTTAATTGCTACTGCCTTGCATCTTCAACTTCAAGTTAACTATCTTTCTATTTTTTATATCTACCAATATAAAATGCTCCTTTTATTTTCTCTAAAGGCAGAAGCAGGAGAATTGTGGCATTAAACTGCAAAAAAAAAAGATAATCACCCACTTCTTTTATGTTCTTGAATGAGATATATAAATGAAATGAGTGCATCTAAATATATGAGATTGGAGTAGGAAGAATAACAGTAACTATTTTGTGAAGCAATCACTGGTTGGAGAATGACCCTGCATTGACAATAGCTAGTTGTAGCTAGTTATTTTTTAGATGTAGTTGTTGTAGCTTATACTAATACTTTCATTCTGAACGTGGGATGGACTAAAATCAACAATTTGAGTCCAAATTGTCAGAGAAGTACAACTGTTTTATTTATAATAGTTTTTCATTCTCAAAGAGAATTCTTAGTGCTCAAGATGGTTTTTTTGGGGGGTGGGGTGGGGTAACGCTCTTTTTAATGTTCTGACATGTTTTACTATAATCGTTGAAAGGGACACTAGTTGTTGGTTTTGTATCTTTAAAAAAAATGATAGCTCTAGCCATGCTGTTTAGAAAATTTAAAGGACTGATGTGGAAGTCTGAAAAACAGTGAATTTGCAGAAATCTGAACAGAACCACTTAGTTTCCAGGTAGTCCTCGACTTATGACCACAGCTGAACCTGGAATGTTTGCTCATAAATAAGACATTACAGGTATACGTCGATGCACCACATGACTGACTCAATTGTATACCTGATTTTATGATAGTTTTAGTGAGTTAGGAGGCTCGTTAAATGAATTATATAGTTGCTAAGCGAATCATGTGGTTGTAAATCCAAATCCAACTACATTCAATGGGCAGTTTTGCCAGGGCGAAAGGGCAAAAAATAGCAAAATGTGATTACTTTACCATGGGAGACTGCAAGTGGTCATAAATGTGAGAAATTGCCAAATACCTGAAATGTGATCACATGACCATTGGGTGATGCAGCATTCATAATTTTGAGGACTGGTCGTAACTAACTTTTTTTTATTCCATGCAACTTTGGTTTTTAAGTAACAGGTCATAAATTGAGGACTACCAGTATTGTCTATACTAGCTGGCCATCTGAACATGTTCAACATGTTGCTAATTAAAATTGTTTATTTATATATTTTATATTTTATTTATTGATTCAATTTACAGTATATACTGTAGCTGCCCATCCCAATCAATGACTCTGGTCAGCTTATAATTCCCAAAGAATAAAATAATTAAACAATAGAAATATTTTAAAAATTAAAACAAATTACCCAAAATAAATATACACAGCAGCTTAAATACTTAGTTAACAGTAAAATTAAGAAAGACGATCCTTAACACATTCAGCCCCATCAGCTCAGGAACACAGCCAGATTTTTAAAGCCTTACAAAAGGCCAACAGGGTCGAGACCAGTCTAATAGAGCAGGGGTCTCCAACATTGGCAACTTTAAGACTTGTGGACTTCAACTGCCAGAATTCCTCAGCCACCTTTGGATATTCCACAGAGCAATAGCTACTGTAGATAAGCTTATCTCCTAGTCCCCACCAGCTGACACTCATTGGCTGATGGGATATGCAGTGTGCCAAATCTGCTAGATCAAATCGGATAGGTAGAGACTCTTGGGGGAAAAAAGTGGGCTCTCAGGTAGGTCCCAAGCCATGTAGGACTTTAAAAGCAACAACCAACACCTTGAATTGAACCTGGAAACATACCAATGACCACTGCAGCTCATGTGGGAGTATATTACCCATCACACATATTTGGCACTATTTACCACCAACATAGCCACATTCTGCACCAGTTGAAGTTTTTGAGTACTCTTCGAGTCAGCCCCATGTAGAAAGATTGCAGTATATGCAGCTTTACTAAAATATATAAATATATGAACCTAGATTTCATCAACAGCAACAATTTTACTTCTGATCATGACTTTCCTCCTCTGCTTCAGATTTTTTTTCTCCAATTGTGACAAGTGGTGTTTCTGTGTTTTTTAATATCAAGCAGAAAGCACTAACTACTCACCACTGTAAATATGAGGTTAATGGCCAAACCTTTGAAAGTAGGAATGTGGCAGAAAGGATTTTTCCCAGCCATCAAATGTCATCATAGATATGTGGGGCAGAAAAAAAGAGATGGAATTGCATGAAGTTTCTGAATCGGATTGTCATTCCATCTCATGAGACATCCCTCCCACCTCAAAAGAAATGTTGGAGAAAAGCAATAAAAAATCTTGTAGCATAGGGAATCAACAAATTGTGTAAGTTTTTGGGAACCCAATTCACTTCATACAATACAAAAATGTGATCTTTGATATATATCCATAAATGAATCTAACTAAACTCTTTGGATTAACTATTGATCTCTCTACCTCAGGAGATCAATACATGCATCATGTGAGTTTGTCCCTAATCAGCAACCTAAGTAATTAATGAATTAGCTGGTACTGTATGACCACAGAGACTGAAAGTCTATTTCTTAGTCAATTGTTTTTGTTTTCTACTTTTCTTTGAGTTTCTCTTTGCATCACAGATCCAGTTCCGAATATTTTAATCTGAAATTTAAAGATAGAGAAATGGGAGACTTAAAAAAAAGACAGTCGTTCTTTCATTCTAATTGTTGATTTAAAAAAATATATCTCCAAAACAGTAGCAGCCAAAAGACAGTAACTTTACTAGATGCAATTTCCACACATCAAAGACCGTCAATGAATTTTCCTAAAAAAATGGCTCCAGGTTTTGATGTTTCCTAGGTCATTCACCAATTCAAGATATTAATGCCATTTTGAGAGTGCTGGATTTATCTTCAGAACTTGGGCTCTGGCTAAGCATACTGGTGAAATATTTGTCATTCAGCACCTGTTTTATCAATGATAAATCACATTGCTGGGTTTGCATGATTAATACCATTGCCTGAGTGTGCTAACAACAACAAAAACAGCAATAGAAAATTGCCCATTCTTAGCAAATTGGTGTTCTACAAAAGCAGAGAATGGGATCCAAGGTAATTGCAATGAAAAGTGGGGAAAGCATTCAACTGTTATCCATCTTTCTCTATTTATTAAAAGCATTTCCACACTTTTGAAGCTAAACCATAAGAACAGCTGCCAGATCCGGCTGCAAAAAATTGGCTTATCACCAGATGCAGCCAAGAATTTAAGATACTTTTTGTATCTTTTGAGTGCTAACAATTATCTAGAATTTTAAAACTCTGTTCTGATATCCCTAATCCTACATAAGAAATACAAGGTTTCTGCCAGAATTATTGTTTAGCATAAGGTTCCTCCTCTGCACTATGTGATCAATGGTTCAGCCTATTATTGTATGCCTACATGCTAGAATTTCTTGATTTCTAGCATTGATAGCTAATGAAGGATAGTCATAACAACATTTAAGGTAAGTTGTACTATGTCTTATTAAGAAGGACAAATGTGACATGGACACTATTTTTGTAGCACTCCATGTCACTTATAATATATAATGCCACTTGCAGATTCAAAGAGTGATAAGTAGTGAGGGCTATTGTGTGATTTCATATTGGCTGAAGCAAACTCAACAAGATTTTTCTATATCTAGTTTTAGGACATGTGTGAAGAACAGATTGTGTTTTAGGTCATATTTATGCAAATGTATTGGAAATTCAAGAGTTCACAAATTGTTAAGCACCACTGTATGATAAGATATTATATAGCTAAGAATAACTGTGCCTATTCAATTATAGCAACAGTATTAGCAACAAGTGCCATAAACCTAATTGGAATCATAAATTTGTCATTGGTTCAAAAGTTACATATTATAAGAAATATAAGAATGAAGATTATTTTGGTTATTTATGAAATTATAGCAAGTAAAGCTACAGTTAAAGATGAATACCATGATAAATGTGATTGCAGCTGGAATAAAGAGGAAGGGTTCAAATTCAAATTCAAATTTTATTTGTCACGTACACAGCTATACACAGTATGGTGTGTAGTGAAATGCTTTGGCGATCGCCCTTGACCTTAGGATATTAGGAGAGCAGAGGAGTAGACTGTAGAAGGTATGGAGAGTAGGTTGGCTAGAGAGGAGAGGGAATAATGGATAAGGGATAATACAATGTCAGATACAATACAGAATACAAAATGCAATGACTAGTACAGTGCAGTGTCCATTATGGCTGCAAGGACCATTTCATGTGCAGTGGTTTAGAGATTGAACTTCTTGTGGGAAGACACTTCTTTCCAGTCTTTCTGTTTTAGCTTTCAGGGAGTGGAAGCACTTTCCTGACTTCATCATGGAGAACAGTCCATTGTTGGAGTGGCAGTGGTCTTTTGCTGTCTTCCTGGCTGTGGGCAGGCATCACTTGTTGTAGATGGCATGCAGTTCAGGGATCTTGGTGCAGGTGATATGCTCAGATGAATGCACCACCCTCTGTAGGGCTCTTTTTCCTGCGTAGTGCTATTCCCAAACCAGGTTGTGATGTTTCCTGTCAGGATGCTCTCTATGGTGCACAAATAGAAGTTCCTGAGTACTTTGGGGGCAATTTGAAGTCTTTCAGACATCTGAGGTGGTAGAGATGCTGCTGAGCCTTTTTCACTGTGGTGTTGATATGGCAGGACAATGACAGGTTATGCGTGATCTGGACATCGAGGTATTTGAAGCTGTTCACTCTCTCTACTGGGCTCACATTTATGATAGGGATCTGGTAGTTACCCTCCATTTTTGTGCTGAAGTCCACTATCAGCTTCTTTGTTTTGCTGATGTTGAGGTGGAGGTTGTTCTTCCGGCACTAGTACTTAAATCTCTTTCAGGTAGGCTGTCTCATTGTTTTCAGAAATCAGTCTGACCACAATGGTGTCATCAGCAAACTTGATGATGGTGGTGGAGTCGGTAGTGGCTGTACAATCATGAGTATAGTAGAGGGCTCAGAACACAATGCTGGGGAGCTCCAGTGCTGAGGGTGAGTGAGGCTGAGACTTGTCCATCCAACCTTACTGCCTGTGGTCTTCCAATCAGGAAATTGGACAGCCAATGGCATAGAGCTGGGCTGAGTCTTAGGTGCTCCAGCTTGGTGTTGAATGTGGAGGGGATTATGGTGCTAAATGTTGAGCTGTAGTCCACAAGCAATTTAATATAGTTCCCCTTTCCACTTCTAGGTGGGTGAGTGATGTGTGGAGGAGGTGGGAGATGGCATCATCGGTTGAGCAATTTTGCTGATATGTGAACTGTAAGGAGTCCAGTGTGTCTGGTAGTGTAGAGATAATGAGGTCTCTGACCAGTCTTTTGAAGAACTTCATAACTATTGAGGTTAGGGCTATGAGGTGATAGTCATTGAGGGATGTATAATGGGGTTTCTTGGGGACAGGAATAATGATGGACTCTTTGAAGCATATGGGGATTACTGATTGGTGTAGGGAGAGGTTGAATATCTCTGTTAACACTGGAGCTAGCTGGTCTGTGCAGGATCTGAGGATGCATCCTGAAATGCCGCCTGGTCCTGCTGCTTTCCTGGTGTTCACTTTCTTGAAGGTTCTCCATAGGTCCTGTTCAGACATGACGGGCATGTTTTTGGTGTTTTGGTATCCTCTTGCTGATTGTAGCCATTTGTGTCACTAGTGATAATGTTGTTGGCACTTTTGGTTTCTTTGGCTTCATTGGCTGCAATGTCGAAGTGGGAATAGAAGATGTTCAATTCATTGGCCAATGATGGATCTGCATTCATCCTACCAGGTATTGGTGCCTTGTAGTTGGTTATTATTTTTAGTCCATGCCACAGACTCCTACGGTCACCCTGTTGGAGTTGTGCCTCTAGTTTTTTCCCATATTGCTGTTTTGCTTCCTTCACCACCTTTCGCACCTTGTATAAGGCAGTCTTATACGGGACCATGTCGCCTGATGCAAGTCCTGCATTGTAGAGAGCAGTGCGAGATTTCAGGGCATCACAGATGGTCTTATCCACCCATGGCTTTTGATTGGGAAACATTCTGATGGTGGTTTTTCATGCAGTGTCATCCACTAGCTTCCGATGAATCCTACAACAGATGCCGTGAACTCACTGGTGTCATCTGTGTTGTGTCAGAACATATCCCACTCTGTGTTTTGTAGTGCATCTTGCAGCGTAGCCATTGATTGTTCTGTTCAGTCCAGAATTTCCCTCCGGATCTATATGACTTTGCTTTTTATAGGATAACAAAAGAAAAAAACAACAACCAAGAATCTTTAGACAAACATATTTATTGTGACATAATCATATGTACTGTTTTGAGATTATATATTCTGAAGTGATACAGGCCATTGGTTTGCCTTGGAAGAATTTATAAAGTAGTCTCAACATTATTTGTTAAAGGCCCTTGCTGTCAGGAAAAACCTACATTGTAATTTGTATTTGTAGAAGAAACACTTCTTAAAGTTCTAACATGCTCTTAATAAAAGAGAAAAGTTGTGTCCAGAACAAAATTATTCTGCCCCAAAATTAAAGAATGTCACCAACAACCAGCTAAGTAGCAAAAACACTGTGACAGGGAGGTACAGGGCAATCTCAAAGAGATGAGATAGAGTGAGACTAACTAATTTGTGGAAATCTATTGTACTCTTGGAAAGAGATACTAAATCTCAATGTAACTTTCCCCAACTTGGTGCCTTCCAGATGTGGTGTATCTACTATTCCCAGAATTCAAAGCCAATATGCTGGTCTGGATTTAAGGAAATAGCACATAAAACATTAAGGTGGATTAGTGACAGATTGGAGAAACCAAGAATAGTAGATCACTGGTGTTTTCAGTGGTTTACCATAAGAATCAGAGAATTGGAAAGGGCCATTTAGGACATTGATTCTTACTTCTACTCTGATCAGGAAACCAAAATAGGAGATAATGTACTTATATATGTTATCAGAATAATTCCACTATGAAACTGAGAGCTATTCTGTGACAATTGCTGTCTCTGTGAAATAACTGTATGCAACAAAATATGTAGTCTGAAATTGGTTAAAATATTATAGTCCAAAGTAGTTAGACTTGCCCTCTACTCTCTTATTAGGAAAATATGTAATTTTTAAAGCCCTGCTCAGAGGTTTATATGTTAGGAGATATACTTAAAGCTGTATGCCTGTATTTTCCAGCTTCACATTAGACTATTGCACATTCAAGAATCTAAAGTAAGGTTTAAGTGTGTCCTGTTTCCTGTATTTAAAAAAAAACCCTCCAGTGATTCCCTATTGAACATGTTTCTAGTTTCTTTGAGATCAGTGAGCATCCAAAGGTTTTGAATCTAACAGTTCCATTGTTGTCTTCAAATATTTCTTTCAGTGAAACAATGGATGTTAGATCATGAAAATGTTACATTTATATAGATTGATTGAAGGATTTGGAACACTTTCAGGTTTTTTTTAGAGATGCACTTACACCCTAGCACTCATCCCCTTGATGGATGAATGAGCACGATAGAGTTTCTTGGATATTATTCCTAATCTTTGATATGCTTTTTGCCAGCAGAATCCTTATCTTCTTTCCTCATGAAATTGTTATTATTATGGTTGGTTGCACAGGTAGCCAGATATTTAAGCTGGACTTGGCATTTTTATCCACCTTTTCATTCTTCCCAAGGACCCAGGTTAGGCAAATGTTCTGCTTAATAATATTAGAAGTATTGTCATAGAATGTAAGGTTGTCCAAGATAAGATGCCTTTTGCAATTGATTATAATTTTTGCAGTGCCCTGTTCAGGTAGTTCTTATGATGTTTTGAAATTGCACCCAAGACTCCTGTTCTATTTTTGCCTTCTTTTTGCCATAATCTTTCTACTTCTATTTGCATATGTTTGTATTTTGTGATTTTCTCCAGTTCTTTCTCTTCTAGTTTGCTGTCTCTGGGTATTGAAATATCTACTATCCAGACTTTTTTGTCTTTCGTATTGACAGTTGTTAAATCTGAGGTGTTACATAGCAGGTGTCTGTCTGTTACTTTCTTTATGTTATGGTACCACCAGTTTTTGCTTGAAAACAAATGATATTTCTTATAGTTCTTCCAATGCATCATTGCTGTTATATTGTCATGCCATTGCTTGTCAGTCTGTTCAATCTTCTTGCAGTAACTTACTATGTGGTCCACTGTTTCTTAGGTTTCTTTGCAGAGGCAACATTAACTGCCAGTTGATATCTTCTCAGTTCTCAATTATTTCTATTTTTTCTTAAAGTTTGGTCTTGTGCAGTTCATTTATCACCTTCCTTCTTTCTTTCCTTCTCTTAGATATTCCCAAGTCTTGTTGATATCTGCTTTGCCTGGCATTTTTTAATTTACTGGCCATCTAATAATTTGCCTTGCCATGTCTCTTTTCTGTTCTTCATTTGGTCTTTCTTGTAGGCCAGTTTGGTCTCTATAGTACTCAGCTTCATAGTATATTAGCTTTAATGCCTCTTCTTTACTGTCCTTCACATATTCTACCAAAGCCCTTTTTTTCCCTTCAGCCATCTGATGTACTTGCAACATTACACACACACTATTTTCCATGGTAAATAGAGCCTGTCAATGTCACTGCCAGGATGAAGGGTATGATTCATTATCGTTGTTTTTCTGGTCTTCCTATCCAGTGCCTTTAGTTCTACTTGAGTCCAGTTCACTTTTCCAATTATGTATCTAATGACTAGAATTGCTCATCTGTTAATTGCCTTGATGGTATTTCCGCTACTGAGCTTGGGCTTTAAGATCTTCACTCTCTTCTTGTATTCACTCCTAAATTTTTCTTGACTTCAGTGTGCTTCATACTGTCAGCTTAAAAGATGCCCAGGTATTTGTAATGATCCTCTTCATCCAGACTCTTGATTTTATTTCCAGAGGCCATCTTGGTTTTATTTCCAGAGGCCATCTTGGTTCCTTCAGTTTTCACTATTATTCCTTATTTAATGATGAGTATGGCACATTTGTCCAGCCCAAACTCCATCGCACTATATTGGGTATATATACAGACAGACAGTATTAGCAGTGATTCTATTTCAGATGGTGTTTTTTCATACAGCTTCAGATTGTCCATGTAAAGAAGATAGAATACTCTGGTAGAATATTTTTGACACTTAAAAGGCATGGTTTGGTGTGTGCTTAAGTAATTTATATCTCACCATATTTTTATGAGAGTGACACTCTTCATTTGGCTCCTTTCGTGAGACCTATCCAGTATGCTTGAACCTCTGGCATAGCTGTTGTCTTCCTTAGAGCACACAAAACACAACCGCATCAAGATGTCAGGGTTCCATACAGCATCCACAATTTAATCAAAACTCCAAAGAAGCAAAAGTCCTTAGAATGAGATTTTATTGAAGACATTGTATTGGTATGTCTGGAGAAAACCTGAATCTAAATTCCCACATTTTCTCCACCCAAAGTAAAGTGAAAATTTCTTCCTCCCAATCGTCACATGCCACCTTCTGCTCCAATCCAATTTGGGTGGCACCCAAAGTTCATCTTCTTCAGGTGCAAGCAAAGTGTCCTTGCATCTTGTGAGAAAGAATTTAAAAAGATAAGAAATCCTCAAGCTAGCTATTATCTAATCCATGGTTATTGCTACATCTTTAAATTTATATATTTGCTACAGTAGATATGTAAAACTATTTTGCAGCACCTTTCAGCATCTATAATGTGGCATGATGTTGTTATGTCCCTTACCTGAAAATTGTCACTACTTGTTGCCACAGAAGCTAGAACAGTTTAAGAGTGCTGGGCAGGTTTTTGTGAAAATTACTGTTTATGGAAAAAATTATTGTTCTGTTATCCAGAAAATGAAGTCCAAATGGCATGATATAAATCTGCCACCTCAAGCAACAGAATTAGGTTCCCTTCCTACCATATAGCAAAAAGATAGGGGGGAAATCCCTAAGTACCAGCTACAAATCCCTCAAGCCTTGGAACTGAGCACAGAGCCTTGGAAGAAAGAAATTAAAACTTTCAAAGTGTGACCTTGGAAATGGATTTAATAGTGCTCCTCCATTTTAAGCCTTCCTGAAAATAAAGATTTCATCTTAGGAAAGTCTAAAAGAGAATCAACAGACTATAAAAATTACTTTTTGTTGAGGTGCTGCTTATGTCAAAATCTACTTTCTCTAAGTAAGACAGTAGGAAACTAAATACATGCCTTCATTTTTTTATTTATTCAGGTTGATAACTTAATTTTTCCCCAGTTATTTCCCCAGAAAACATCAACATTTACAGTTGCCATGTGCAGTATGAATGGCTATATCCAGTTCACCCATGCATTTTATTTCCCATACTAGCAATGGAGGAGGAGGGACAGAAGGGGTGATAAATTTTATCTTACTAATTGGAAAAATATTCATTCATATCAATTCCATCCTCCTTCCTTTACCTGGGTCATTGCAGGTAATAATAAACATAAATCAGTTTTCATGAAGAAAAGAGCACCTGTGGGAAGGGAGGGGAAGGGAAGGGAAGGGAAGGGGAAAATATTGCATGAGATTTTAGGAAATTGATAAAAGAAATATCTCTAAACTTTGTTTGAGGACAAATGTGACTCAACACCACTGTTTCAGAGAGAGATATACAAATAATTATAGACATATTAAATGTACAGTTTGTCTTTGCTATAGAGCTTAAGAAGTCATATATAATGTTCTGTTCTCTAATTTCACACGTCTAGAGTTCTAAGAAAAAAAGAGTCTGGGTTAAAACTCACCCAGGATCAGATCCTAGTCCAGCACTTTAAATATCATACTACATTCATTTTCCTAACATAATTTCCTTCATACTGAGATATTGCTATATTATATGCACAATCCATTTATTTTGCTAAATAATCTCACTAGGTTTTCACAAACTGTCACCTTGCAAACATACTACAATGTCCCAAACCAGACATAGCAAAATAACCTATGTTATTTTACCATAGTGTAAAATATACTTTAGTTGCTGCAGTGAAATAGTTATATATTTATATAATTATACTCTGTGTATACTGTTTGACTCATGAAATAGTATAAAAGCTTCTCAAATTTTAATGGCATAAAATTTCCTGAAGCATACCAGTACATAAACAAAAATGAAGTAAGAAATCACCAAAGAGGGGGGAAATATTTTTATTATAATCAGCCCAGAGAATTGCTATTATTGGTTTATTTTATTAGATATTATTTTCTGGACAGTACTCAGCAAATGCTGGTGTCCTAAAACCAGTTCAGGCTTTATCTGAAAGACTAAGATCTGAAAGAAAAGGCCAAGAATTATCCAGTTAGCTCTGCAATAAGTATATAGTTACGACCAAAGCTGTTACATAAAATGAATATTGTCAGATTGAATAATTCTAATATTTTTCAGGCTGTTTTAACAATTTTACTTTAAAAGTTCTTAATCCTACAAACATTACAGGAAAAATATCTGTCAGTTCATTCCATAATTTTTGTATTTCCAGTTTTCTTTTTAAAGATCTACTGTCATTTGATATCACTACATGTGTAAATAAAACTTGTCTTCCTTAAACTGTTGACATGTTCTAGAAACTGGTCTATGATTTCATATATCACCTAGAATTTATCTATGATTGTTCTGGCACACTTTTCAATGCTTTCAGATATATAAAATTCAGATACATAAATTCCAATGTATTATTTTTGCCATTAATCACATTTTATTGCATTATAAACCTTTTGCAGGTTTTCTACACCCACTTATTAGATGATCAAGTCTCATCTTTGTTTATGAATTATATACATTTTTACTGTGTTTCCCTGAAAATAAGACCTATCCTGAAATTAAGCTCTAGCTTGATTTTTATGTGTGTGCCTAATATATGTCCTAACCCCCAAAATAAGCCCAAGTTAAGACCCTGCCCTCTCCATCCCACCATCTGGTTGTACAAGGTGGAACGAGGTTCATGCATAAAAATCAAGCTAGGGCAGGGGTAGGGGGTGAGCTGCGCCATGTGCACTGCACCTGCTTATCTTAGGACCATTGCAACCAGGCCTATGATACCTATCACATTACTACCTGACTCCTTTGGTAGCACTTGTGGCAGGACATCACATGGCACATCATGCCACCATTGCCATTGCAGCAAGAGGCATATGCCTCATGCCAATGCTTCTACTTGTGGCAGGAGGCCACATGGTGCATTGTGCCAGTGCCAGCAATTGTGGTAGAATGCCACATGCCACAATGTGCCAGTGGTGCTGCCATTCACAAGCACAATGGCATGATCCACCATGTAGCTTCGTGCCATGAGTGGCAGCATCAGTGGAATGAGCCCGGTGCATCCTTCTGTGACCAGCAGCACCGGCACAATGCGCCATATGGTGTCTGGCCACAAGAGGCTGCAGAAGTCAGGCCCTGGTACAACAGGTGTTAGGGTGGTCCTAAGTAAGCAGATTAGACATTCCCCAAAAATAAGAGTCTTATTTTGGGAGCAGTTAGTCATAATCATTTTTAAATATTTCAACAAGCGGGCCTGGCCTGATACCAAAGGGTTAATTAATTTTAAATCTAGATTTTAAATTTTATATAATTC
>JAEANM010002431.1:0-24587 GCA_017656035.1 Myanophis thanlyinensis | reverse complement strand
ACAGTTGTGCAGAAAACCATCATTGACATCCTCCATAAGGAGGGAAAGCCTCAAAAGGTAATTGCAAAAGAAGTTGGTATTGTGCTGGTAACCATTTTTTAAGACAATCATGTGGACCGTAATTCTTGTAACATTATTTTAGTTTTGAATGCTTGGAGATGGGGCTGCAATAACTACAGCTGTGCTCTTGCTCGCCACAGAAAACGGTGCAGATGGTATTGATGTTGGTGGCTGTGGTCTCTGTGCCCATCCTGCTGCTGGGGACACCCTTTTATCTCTGGCACAAACATCGCCAGAAAGTTCCTAAATCTCAGGTAAGAATCAATCCCTGGGATTAATTTAGGACTGTTGTCCAGACTGGTTCCCTAGTTCAGTTGCCAGCTATGGGGATTCTAAGACTTTTATGCTCTAATGAACACTGAAGCATCCTCAAAGAAGGTACATGCCATTGAGGAAAATACCAGGTTTGGGATTTGGGTGGGGTGATTGGGGAATTTTATGTAATCTGGGTCCTAAATCTATGGAATGGGGCCGGGTGATACTTGAGCAGCCTCTTCTCCGTTGGTTGATGTGTTCCGGGATGTTTGCAGCACAATCCTTCCACAGCAGGAGAGCGGCAACCTCTGCTGGTCTCAGAGGAATGCAAGAGATCTGTGAACATGGCTGAAGATGACATGGATCACATGGAAAGCAACCAGGAGAAGGAGGAGGAGGAGAAGGTAACACTTTTACTTTAATTTGGTTGCGATGGCCAGAATTTGTTCCAAGTCCCTCCTCCCAGCCATTACTTTGTGCTGATTTGCCATAACCTGTAGACTTTATTTTCATTTAAGTGGGTTTTTTAAAGATATGGTAGGAGAATAGTAGAAAGGCTGAAATTGATGAAATAATTTAAACAACCAGCATAGAGAGATAGACCAGTACTTACGTTTTGAACAGAGGGGATGCAGGCAGCAAAGACTATAAAAGCTGCAATTATGTCAAAATGAAAACATGTTTGCCATGATGGAATTGCAAAAAAGAAGCAACTTAATGTTTGTGTCCCAAGATCTTAAGTTTATAAGTACATATGCCATGATACAGGTAGTCTTTGTGTTTACAACCACAATTGAGCCCAAAATTTATGTTGTTAAGTGAAACGTGTTAAGTGAGTTTACCCCATTTTAGGGTTTCTCTTGTCATAGTTACTAAGTGAATTGTTGCATTTTTTTAAGTTAGTAACATGGTTTTTAAGTGAATCTGGCTTCCCCGTTGACTTTGCTTGCCAGAAGGTCACAAAAAGCCACTATAACAGTCGTAAATATGAACCCCTTGCCCATCATCTGAATGTTGATCATGTGACCATGGGAATGCTGCAATTATAAGTGAAAAACGGTCATAAGTCACTATTTTCAATGCTGTTGCAATGTCAAATGGTTACTAAATGAACGGCTGTAAGTCAAGGACTAGCTGTACTCCTATTATTTGCATCCCAACATTATTGATATTTAAAAGCTACCTTCTGAACTGCTCTGTTCACTAGTCTCTTATTTGCTGTCACTCTCCCTCTTTCCCTCTCATTTCCTTGCTTCGGAATTTGAAAAAAGCTCCAGGGGAAAGGTTGTGCTTAGTTGAGAGTACCTGGCTAGTCCTCACTGTCACCCCAATTTTTTTCCCTCTCGCCCACAGTTTGATTTTGGTGATGTGTTTATGCATCAAGCAATTCACACTATTGAGTTTTGCCTGGGCTGCATCTCGAACACGGCCTCTTATCTGCGTCTCTGGGCTCTCAGCTTGGCCCACGCACGTGAGTTCCGGGGGGTGGGAAGTGAGGGAAATAGAGACGGCTTTCTTTGTCTGCAAACGTCTGTGCTAGACTGATTATTTGGCTGGTGAGAACTTTTCCTGAAGTTCCTGGGAAAGGTGATGGTGGCTGGGTTTGTGTATGGCAGCAAAAAAAATGATGTGGTTTGTTCGATTTTGGCTTTGTATAGTACGGCTTAGGGTATAGCTTGTTATGTAAAGCCAGACAAACATGACTTATTCAACAAAGCAAGGTTAGACAAACTTTAAGCCTAGGCATTATGTATAATCATTGTGTGTGGGTTTTCATATTATACTAAGCCATTATTTGCTTAACCGTGGTGAACAAATTCATCAACAAGGTTGACTATTTACACACAATATGCCATAAACGACATCATAGTATATACAGTATAAAACCAGTGGTTTGGCATCAGAATTTCCATAAGTGATTAAGATAATGCCTGTCCTATCTGCAGAAATTCCTATTATGTAATAGGAAGAGAGTGTGCCCCTTTGTAAAATTTGGTAACTCTTGCGCTTATTCCTGTTCACAGAGCTCTCAGAGGTCCTCTGGACCATGGTGATGAAGAATGGCTTTTTGATGGTGGGCTACGAAGGCGGGGTTATCCTTGTTCCTGTCTTTGCTTTTTTTGCAATATTGACTGTGGCAATTTTGCTGGTGATGGAGGGACTCTCAGCTTTCCTGCATGCCCTACGTCTTCATTGGTGAGATATGTAACAATAGACTTATTATATACTGCTTCACAGTGCTCTAAGCTGTTTACAGAGTCAGCATATTGCCCCCAACAATCTGGATCCTCATTTTATCCATCTCAGAAGGATGGAAGCTTGAACCGGTGAGAATCAAATTGCCAAACTGCAGACAGCTAGTAGTCAGCAGAAGTAGCCTGCAGTACTGCATTCTAACCACTGCGCCACCATGGTTCTCACATACATAGGAAAGGGAATTCCCATGGCAAACAGAAGAACATTTTGTGTAAATGTTACTGCCTTATTCGACTTGGATTGCTAAATTCCTCTATGCTACCATTTAGGAGTCATGGAGGCGATAAATGATTCTCAAAGAGATCAAGTCTATGATCCTAGATGGGTTGTTAAATCCTGGGATGACACAGAGCATCTATATTGGAACTGGATAAAATTGGGGATAGAATTGATCTTGCAAATCCTAGACTAACCTGTCCTGTATTTTTCAGGGTGGAATTCCAGAACAAATTCTATTCAGGTGCTGGGTACCAGTTCACCCCCTTCACCTTCACCAGCGACATTTGGATCTAAGAAGAAAAGTGACTGCTTCTCTCCAGAAAGGGAATATTTAGTGTGCCATCTGGAACTAATGGGCAAAACTACCAGCTTATGTTGTTGTTGTTTTAACTGATTCTTGCTTCCCCGTCTTCTGTCCAATGACTTCTAACCTTTAACAACCTGTTAAGAGTTAAACCGAGATCCTGTGCTGACTCACATATGAAATATCAGTATTTAGGCTGACATTTTGGAACTGAAGGAACAATCTTCCAGATCTGTGTTTTGAATCATGCCACATTGCTTCCAGATCTTTTGATATGTTCCTCCAATGACCTTTTTATCTATGTCTCTGTAATTTGAAAGCTCTGGTGGGAAAGAATAGTAAAAGACTTTAAGGAAAATTAGAATATAGGAAACATTGAAATGTGGTCCAATAAGACTTATGAAGACATTGCCCATTTGTGTCACTCATCTGTGTAAAAAGAGACCGGTTTACTTATTTAAGATTAGTTGACAAGAGACCTGGCCTAAGCACTTTTTAAATTACCTTCTGCCTTTTGCAGATCTGCACTAGAATTTTATTGGGTTTTAATGTCCAGGTCAGCCTCAGCAAGTTTTTATTTATGACAAACAACTCAGGTTGGTGCTGCATCTGCCAAAATATGAGAGACACTGGGAGGTCTAAGCTGTCAAGACAGGCTTGATCTAAAGCAATGCAGTTGATACGTTGGGGGTTAATACAGGGAAGTGGACTGAGGTGACTGTGGCTGTTCTTTCTGTCTTTTGAACTCAGTTTACTAGCTGTTAGCAAAGCACATCAATGGATCATGGACCAGAGATGGAGCAAATGAAAATGGCACCTTTCCCATGTAGGCCAATTAAGTTTAATTTTGCCAAAAATAAGAGGGATTCTTGGCATGAAGTGCACTATGAGTTTCCTTCACATTGAAGGCAGGGAGGCCTCAAAAATTCATCAAAATCTTGTCGCACCCTCCCATTAAGAGAAGGACAGTGCATTCAATAGGCTATGTAGAATTCTGTGCTAAAGACATTGAAATCCTTATCCCTCTGGCACTAACTCAGCAATAAAAATAAAACTCGCTGCATTTTTACCTCTGCCTGGAAAGCATTTTGTAGTTGCAAGATTTACTTGGGATTTCTGCTTTGCAGATTTGAACACAGGGTGGGTGTGTTTCAGTTGTTGTTGTGTTTGGAGGTGGGGTTGAATTCCTTAACCTGCTGTTAAGGAATTGTGGGCTGTTTCACAGAGGCAAGGAGCAGAATCAGTTATGAGCAGGTGGTCAGGATCTCAGTGAAATCCACTTTCTGTTCTTGTTTTGAGTTCTACTACACCTGTTAAAAGAGGTTGGTTTTGTATTGGACCACATCGTGTCTATATATAATATAATTGTTTAATGTATAATTGAGGAAGTGGTGGGAAACTGATATCTAGAGCAGGGATAAGATATAAGTATCAATGGGGCATAAAAAAATACCATCCCCAAAATGCTTACAATGAAGAGGAAGCTGTATAATGGGCAAACTTCCTGGCAGGCAGTATCATGAAAACACACCAGGAGATGAAAGGGGTTCTTTGGGAAAGTTTGATCTGAACTGGGCCAGGAGATGGGGAACGGCTGCTACTGCTGTCTCATTGCTCATAGCCACCAGCTGTGTAAATGTTGAGAGTATGGAAGCTGGTTGCCCGGTTGCTAGGCAGGGCATAAGGTGCTGCCCCAGATCGAGCTCCTACGTAGAAGCTGTGGTAGGAGAGATGCTTGTAGGGCAGGGCCCCTGAGGCTTCATTCAAAGGTCGTCGTGTGATGCATACATCTGGGAGGCTGGCTGATGTCACCAGAGGTTGATGCTGGAATTGGGAGGCTTCTCTAAGGAGAGCAGGAGGGAGGTGGTGATTGCTGGAAAATCCTAGAAAGAGAGAGGTAGCTGTAGAGAATAAAAGCTATTTCCAGAAGCCCTAATCTATTTCTATACAGTACAGTGTGATGCTCTGGAAATACACCTTTGCTGTTGTTAATCAAAACAGGGAAGGCAAAACCCACTGAGGAATCTACATGCAGGAATTACTGGTATCTATGATTTCACGAACATGTAGGATCTCGGGAGATAATGGTGTGGTTTGCATTTTACTATTTTTGGGTTGTTGAAACTAGCAATTTAAATACCAGTTCATTGTTTGGTCCAATGAATTCTCTTGCTAACAGTTAAGCTTCTTAAACTTGGAGAACCAGTTTGCTGCAGTGATTAAAGATAGGAATATAATCAAACCGCCTCAAGAAAAAAAATGTATGCAAGACTTGATGTTGATTCCTCTTGCTTGCTAAATGAGAAGATATCAAGATAACTATTTACTAATTGCAGAAGTCATAACCCTCAACTTTTGGTAGTTTTCCTAGGTTTTGGTTTGGTGCAGATCTTTAAAAAACAAAGTTCAAGTTTCCTGCTGAGTTCTTCATTTAATGATAATTTTGTGCTTCAGCAAAAACTTGGATTACATACAACTTTATTATTATGTCCAGACCTGCAGGCAAGTTTAATGGGATGAACAAAAACATAGCTAATTTTAACCTATAATGGCAGTAAGGAAGAAGACACTATTTACTCACAAAAACTTTATAAAACAGTTATGTAGAAAGTTGTATAGCTTTATTACCTTAAGTCCATAAACCATAAAATTTCAATGTTACGGAATTGTTGGTTTTCCTATTATCCACTTGGATTTAAGACTTCTTTCCTGTAGATTTCTCCATTCTAAATTGATAAATTATTTTTTCATCTTACCTTTCTCTGGAATCTCTTGGCTTAAGGAAGAGGCATTCCCATTCCGTGATAAACAACCCAGTAGTTGCCCTGAGGATCCTGGCCTATACACATACAACATAATCAATTATGGTATAAATGTGAGATTCCCCTTAAGCACTAACTCTACAGGACATTTTTGAGAATACAACTGGATCCAGTTCTATCTATGTCCTTAGCCACTACTGGTGCATTACCGGTAATTCTTCCCTTTTGTTGGGTTATCAGCATGATGCAGACGTAGCTGATACAAACAATCATCCTCAAAACATTGGGGGAATGATTCTATAGCAGTTTTAGACATTACAGATGGGGAAAACGCCTCAGGTAAAGGGAATTGTAACAGAATTTGCACGACTTGGGTCTTGGGCCTTGTTTTTGAAAGAGTCTTATAATTCAGCCTTTGATCACTTTACAACTGTGGAGACAGGCTAAATTTATCCATGGCTGTTCTAGACCCTGATCACATCATTACCAAGATCACGAATTGGACACTGTCCATCTTTTTAAAGGTATTGATAAGGCATTGATAGAGTCATCTGAGTAGTTGAGAATACTGTGAGCATAATCCCTACACATTGTCATTTTGCTGGGCTATTTAAAAAAAACCCAATTGATTTAAACTGGAAAATAGATGTCCCAAATTAGAGTATTAAAGATTTCTCCTTTAGCCAAAAAAAAAAGGTTCTACCTGACCAATTTGGGGAGTTGCGACAATACCATTTTACCTATTTTGGTATTAAAAAAAAATACTTCTGGATGCTTCTCGTTGCATTTACTGCCACAACTGGCATTCCCTTGCAACCCTTCTCAATTTGGGGTACTTTAGCTGGGGTGAAATTAGACAAAGGCTTCTGCCAGTGTCCTCTTCTAGCCTGAATGACAGCAAAGCCATAAAACTATCCTACCAGCCACCAGTCTTCTGGAAGACTAGTACATTGCAACCTACAGATAGTCCAGCTGATGAATGGAGTGGAAGTCAGATGGAGTTAATGAAGGAAAGTGTTCTCTCAGTGAGTTGTGCGGGGTTCCTTCCTTCATTCCCCATCTTTCTTCCACTCTCCTGACCTATCACCTGGTTTATTCTTGGATTCAGGCCCATCATCGACCTGTGTTCAGAAAAGAACTCAAATAACAGCTGCAGAGCACCTCCACACTAGTGATATATGTATTTTTAATATATTTATATGACTCATTTTTTTTAACTTACTGTATTCTGTGTAAATGAGTCCTACATTTCATTATATTTGCCTAAACAAAATTTACCTCTATAGGCAACCAGCTTATGTGGCAAGTAGAACAAGGTTTTCAATCCATTGAATAAATGGCTCCATTCATTCTGTTGTCTATCTCTGGTTTAATAGAATAGTAATTTAAGAAGAGACTTACCAGTCATCTGGCTCACACTCCCGGAAACCTTTAGCAAAAGGGTTACTAGCAATTTTCAACTGGGTGATCTGTCAAGACAGGGATAGTTTTACCAGTGATTTACTACCTTCCCTGCCAGCCACATCTTTGTTCAGATAGCTTTCACTAGTCCCAGAGAAGGGAATTTCAGTCAAGCAGCACACTGATCTAAGTTCCTTCATATATCTCACGTAACTGTTGGCCAAGGGACACAATAAACATTTGATTTATATCTTGCCTACCCTTTTTCTGAGGATAGTGGGATGGCATTTAGAAAAGGCAAAGTCTCCTTCAAGTTGAGTTTTACTCCTAGTGGCTTCATTGATACATCAATCTCTAAAAGATTATCCTATTGTGCCCTAGCAAAAAGAGGTTAAGAGACAAAAGTTGAATGTTATCCAATGTGATATACTGAGGCTGGGAGATAGTTCCTTTCATCCATATTGATTGTATCCCCCTCAGATGCCTTCTTAAATTTCTGGTTTAGGATTCATAATTAGGTTATCAATTTAGGGTCATGAGAAATTGGTTGTGCATACAGATAGTCCTCAACTTACAACAGTTCACTTAGTGACCATTCAAAGGTACAATGGCACTAAAAAAAGTGACATGACCATTTTTCACATGACCATTGCAGCATCTGTTTCTGACTTTGTGACAACTAACTGCAGCTCCAGCGTGGTATTTGTGACTTATTGTCTGGACCCTCTCCAAGCCTGATAAAGGCCTATAGTGTGAAAGACTGTTTGCTGGGGATTTGCTATAGAGGAATTTCCCTGTAATCACAATAAAGAGTTTTTTTCAGGACGATGTGTCTGCTTCATCTTGGGAGACCTAGGTCAGAACAGGGCAAACCTCACTTAACAAATTTCTCACTTAGCTACATAAATTTTGGGCTTAATTGTGGTTGTAAATTGAGGACTTACCCAGCAGAGGGGGTCATCCTGATTTATCTGCAAGAACTCAGTGATATTCTGCCCCACATCAACCCTCTTCCACACATCAGTTCTCTTGGAGGAGAAACCATGATATACCCTGTGTTCTTACCCGATGGTTCTGATAGGCAGTCACTGCCATAAATTGAGTCTCTGTAAAGATGAAAGATTTGAAATTCTCCTGAGCATAGCGTTCACTGTCTGGACGCGGGTCCACCACGACCACATGGAAACGGGGTTGGTATCTGTGCATGGAGTTCAGAATGATCTGTCCAATTAAGAAAATAAAGCTTTCAGGTGAGGGTACAAACTTAATTTAAATTCAGGGGACTGCACCCATTTTAAGATCTTCTCCTGATCCACATGGCAGTATGCAACTTCTTTTCATTTTCCCAGATGTCAGGCGATCTGTTCTAATTTGAAATATAACGGGCAAAACCCTTAGCCAGAAATGTTATATGCTGTCAGCCACTGGACTACGTTTCGTGAAAGGTGCTTTTTATTTATTAAATACTAAAGAAACAATTCACTCAGTTTCTCTTCACTTTCACAACTAAAGGCTCCAAAAAACTACGTCAGTTTCCCAATCTGGCAATAGTCAGATGTATTGTGTTACAAAAATTAATATGCCATTGCTATTATTATTTAGCATATAATGAAAACATGACAAAAGACAAGTAATCATATACACACAATCCACATAATTATATGCAAAACTGCTAAGGGGCTAAAGGGCAGTGGTCTCATAACTGAATGTCCAGTTCAGTTATCTAGGCGTTGCTTGGTACAGATCTAGGGAACCAGGGAACCAAAGAACAAACATTGTGGACAATCTTGCAAACTACTTATCGTAATTTGCATATCAGCACCACCATCGCAACAAGGGGAATCTTTCCACTGATATAGGGCAGAGGCACTTCTTCCAGTAGTACCTAATTCTATTCAGTTTTGTCCAATATGCCACAGCTGAGGGGGGAGTAGTATAGTGTATATGCTGTCCTATCCCAGTGACCGTGGGGGGTTGAAATGGCAATGCTGGAAACAGGACTACCACACATCTGGAGGATGAAAGTTGGATAAAGCTAGTCAATAGCTATTAGGTTGGGTCTTAGATCAGGGTCATGTTGCCAATCTAGCCATAATTGCTTATTCAGATTTCTTTTGAGCCCGCCAAAATGTGAGATACTGTTATAAATGAAATATTACTCCAACACTGAAAAAATGAGTTGCACAGAAGCAAAAAGACTTATTTCTAATAGAAAATGACTGCATTTTAAAAGATTAATCTCTTATTTCCCCATTGCGCAATGGGGTAGATGTCATGGAACATTAAAAACATATTGATGAGGAAGCTCAAAATCAATTTTATTTGCAACTGGGCAACATCTTTACTGAACAAAGAATGCACTTTTTTTCAGTTTTTTGTTTGAGAAGGATTTTGGAGAAATGTATGTCGGGGGGGGGGGGGTGTTTTGCGAATAGAGTACTGCCAGTAATATATTTATGATTTTTTTAAAAAAATCTGAGTATTATAATGATTGCATTAAAGAATAAGTTTCCTTTCTTAAAATAAAACTATGAAATAACTGCCTTAAGCAGTTGCTATTAAATCAAGCGCAACCCAGTGAGGAAGCTAAATAGTTATTAATCATGCAACAGTCCAGAGCAACTCACATGGCCGTTGTCATCCATCAAGTTGTTGGTGAGCTTGAGCTTGTCAAAAGAGACAATTTGCCTCATCCACTGGCCTCCCTTGGCAGGGGAGTCAGGATGGAAGTGAACCCGGCCAGGTGTAGCGGGATCCGCCTTGCCAGCTACCAGCCAAGCAGAACTGTGGAATGCATACCTGTAGGAAAGAAGTATCCTGCTGGGCCAGGTTGTTACAGTCCTGGCTTGTACTGGATGCATCCATTATGTTTGGTTTGCTAGGAAATCCCAAGGAAAAAATAGACTAGATCAGGGCAGTTCTATCAATGGAATAGTGCAGTGTTAGCTATAGGAACCTGCTTCTCTGCTGTGGAACCAAAAAAGTTATCCATCCCAACAACTGTTCAAGTCAGAGATGAGAATTCTGGCCCTATCTATCAGCATGGAAGAAGGCCAAAGGATGCTACATACATTGTTTAATAGCTGCTTAGAGAGGGCAATAGCACTTAAGACTTATATACCACTTTACAGTGCTTTACAGCCCTCTCTAAGCAGTTTACAAAGTCAGCCTATTGCCACCATGACTCATAACATACATAACATACATAAACACACACATGAACATGCACTCATTTGTATTGATGTTCAGATAAATTTGACAATCCCATGACTAAGATAGATTGACCCATGCAGAATCCAAAATCTAAATTAAGGCCTTTTATACAAGTAAATGTATAACTGAAATATGTTTCAGCAACAAGATTGGCAAAAGAGAGAATTGATCATGTGGGTTAAGTCTTATGGTTCCTGTCAGGTTCTATGTCCCATCTTCCTTCTATTTATAAACACTTTCTAAAAATAAATAAATGGTTACTGGGATGCTGGAAAGCAAAATTCCAGTCTCTAGCATCACTTAAGATTGTCCCTTGATCCCATGTAGACATCCCATACTGTCTTATAATATGTTGATGGCCACAAAAAAGGACTTTGTTTTGAAGTATGCCATCTATTTTAGGATGATAAACAGCATTGTGAGGTACTAGAAGGGACAGGGTTCGAGATTGTCTTTTGGTAAACAGTTTTTCCTCACTATGGCAGCCATCTTAAAATCCGGGCATCTCTAATAAATAGATTCATTCAAGGACTAGAAATTGACTTGACTATTACTAATTCACTTCCATTGTTGACCAAAAGCCAGAATGACAAGAAAAGGAGGGGGAGTCAAGGCTATGTGTTTTTCATCTGTGAAGACATGCTACACAAACGAATACTAATATGAATCCAACTCTTTCACTCCCAGATCTTTATTGGCATTGACAATTGATGCCCAGCAGGATTTGCATCACGGACTGGTAGCTACTATTGATCCAGGCGGATGCAGAGTCTGAAACTTAAGCTGCTGACTGTCTGCTGCATGATAATATAGCAACCTAATACCACTTAAATGCATATTACTTACATGGCTTTTATCTTGAGAATCAAAGTGTGGAGTTATTATCGTATGTCTTAGAGAGTGTATATCATTATTCTTCTCTTCTAAAGAGACCTGATACAGAATGTGTTTTTCCCTCCCTTCATGGATAATGTTAAATTGGAACAGAAGGTGCACTCTAGCCCTCTAGCTGCCTGGAAGTAATTCTTTATAGCCTTTTGCTCTTGGTAATAATTCCAGGGGGAATTCCTGGACAGAGACTATGGTTTGTCTATGGATATATGGATATGGGTATGGAACTTGTAAGTTCAAAGAAGCCATTTCCTTGACAAGCAACACAAATAGTCCTCGGCTTACAATAGTTCACTTAGTGACCATTCAAAATTACTGAAAAAAGTGACATGATTATTTTTCATGCTTATGACCTTTGCAGCATCCCCATGGTCACGTAATTTACATTTGGATGCTTGACAACTGACTCACATTTATGACCGTAGCAGAGTCCCAGGATCATGTGATCTCCTTTCGCGACCTTCAAACAAGCAAAGTCAGATGTAGGAAGCCAGATTCAGTTAACGACCATGTTATTAATTTAACAACTGTAGTGATTCACTTAACAAATGTGGCAAAAAAAGTCAGAAAATGGAGCAAAACCCACTTAATAAATCTCTTAGTTAGCAACATATATGTTGGGCTCAATTGTGGTTGTAAGTTGAGGACTACCTGTATTACTATTCCTGATCATCAAAGTCTGACAATTGAAACTAAATTCTTGTATAGGATGTTGGCTTTCATTAAAGTTACAAAAAACTCTTCTTGCAAATATGCCAATATTTTTAGAGTAGCATAGTTCACCATTCACCACAAATTTGTGTGTTTACAATGTCAGCAAAAGTGAATCCTTCTGAGCCACCGTGGCCCAAGAAGAGGACCGCATCTGCTGACTCAGCGGGACCTCAGGTTTTGCAAAAGTAAAACAGCTTTCAAGAGAAAGATTCAAAATCTAAACCAAACCTTGGATTTTAGGATGCTGACGGAAGTGGTAAAAAAAAGATAGCTGATATTTGAAGGGTTTGGAGGGAGGAAGACAATGGACAGTCTCAAACCCTCTCAATCTTAATTTTAAAAAAGAAAAAAGAAATCCCAGAACCCCTGAACTCTGGTGATAGAAAAGCTTTGGTTATAGAGAATTGGCTGACATCCCATTGGCTGCAATCATTCATTGAGGTTCCCATTGGCATCAATAGATCCAAACTTACGGTCCCGTACCGATATCTCTTGTCATCCAAAGGGACAAAATCCATTAGAAGCACATAGTCAGCCAATGGGTCCATGCCTGATATCTTCACCTGGAAGGTGGGAAACATCCTCCTGCCATAGAGAAAAATGATTTTGCAAGATCATTTGTTGCAGTAGGAAAGGACTTACCATGGCCTGGAATTTGGAAATGTCAGTAGACTGCAAGGTCAAGTAGATGACTAGGTCTGCTGGCCACAAAAAGATGGCTTATCGTGGATAATTGATATGACTCAGTATGCTGCACTGGGCCTGTAGCTTTGGGTAGGAGTATGGAAAATTTCCTAAGATAAAATTTTCTTTCTTCTCTCTCTCTCTCCCTCTCTCCCTTTCTTTCTTTCTTTCTTTCTTTCTTTCTCCTTCAATGCTTTGAAGGCCATCACAGAATATGGGGAAAATATTCATGAGCTGAGTAAATGGTATACTCTGGGTCAGGGAAGGGCAAATATCATGTGCCCAATATGCAGGGAAAGCCACTACAAGTCTTGTCTTAAAGGCCCAAGCCGCTTACCAAGTGCCTTCTCACAAATTGCCAAGCTGGGCAATTTCTCCCATGGCACACAGCAAGCTCTGGGGAAACATTTGAAAGAGAATTAGTTTACACAGTAAACCACATTTTACATTTTTTGAAGCATTAAAACAGCTGCACCCATTTGGAAAGCTCAGGTATATGGTATAATCTCCTTAAATTTCTTAATTATCTTTTACTTTGTTCTTATAAATATACTAAGGTGCAGTTTTTGTAGCCTCCCTCTGAAAACTTTGCTGAGTGGTGTGCTTTCCCTACATCTGGTTTGTGGGAAGTTAAAGTCTGCACATATTAGAGATTCTGTGACTGAGAAATGTTGCAGATGGTATCTGCACCTGTGGTCCGAAGAGCATGACACTTACCGTCCTGCCTTGGTGACAATCATCTCAGTGCCAAGGCTGTTGAACTCTTCCCAAAGGCTCCTCATTTCCAGTTGCACAGTGACACCAGACACACATTGGTTTTTCCTGGCTAACTGGGAGCTTCCATTTTGCTTCCCTGCTCCGTTGGTTCCATATTGCTCGAAGTCTGCTGCTGTGCCCAACAGACATGATGCAGCCACAGGGCTAGGAGAAAAGGAGCAGCCCTCAGAAGTCAATACACTCAAACTGGCTGCAATGAATGCTGAGAGAGAAGAGAAAGAAAATCACATTGTCAGCCCCACATGCCATGGAGACCAGTCTTCCATAAGCCTCAGTGGGAAAAACTAAGATTCAGGAAAAAAAAAAAAATCCTGCCTGTGGAGAAGATCAATGTCAGATTTTGAACATGCCACGGTCTCTTAATCTACACTGCTTAAATGCCTTTCATTGAAACATCTACATCTTTGGAAGAATTTCTGATGTCTATGGAGATTCTCAGTCATCCAGATTCATGGATGTCCGAAAATTGCTGTTTTTCAAAAAGCAAGTGGACTTTGTTTTCCTTGAAGACATTTCACTTCTCATCCAAGAACTGAAGAAGCTCTTTGGATGAGAAGCAAAATGTCTTCAAGGAAAAACAAAGTCCAGTTGCCTTTTGAAAAAGCACTTTTGAGAAATCCTGATGCGTTTGTATACAGACCCGGATGAATGGGGACAATTGAAAGACTAATTACGTCCCTCTAAGGATAGTCTGCTTTCTTATAGTTGTAGATTCACTTTGATGTGGGAATGTATCTCTGTGGACAAAATAGACTTCACTAATACTATGCCCCCAATTATATGTGTGCAGTTACTTTTTTCCAAATATATTAACTCATTCCCCCCTCCCATGTTTTTAAAAGTGCATTAAAAAATTAAAGAACACTGTTAGATCACCTTTTTAGTTAAACAATAACTCAACCAAACTTTATATTATATATAAGAGGTGGTTATACCAGGAATAATTACATGGATGGGATGTAAACTATTTGACTTCATCTTAGACTGTGATTTGTGAGTCTGGAAGATTTGCAACTGCCTCTCAATGACATTCAGTGTTGAGCCGTGCTGACGCACAGCCTTAAACACATATCTCAGCAATGAGCCACCCCTCACCCCCAAGCTCATTGAGTGCTGAATGTGTGCCTCAAAAAATGCTTGTCATCAAAAAGCTTGAGCCTTTTTCTTATAAAAGTAAGTTTCTTTTCCAATGCACCTGCAGGTTTTTTAATTGAAAAGCAGGGAAGAAATGTTTAAATAAATATAAATATATTTGTTGCAGATGGCATTTGCTTTTTTCTGAATTCCACTTTGATTAGAAGGACAATCACATGTTCAAACTGGTAGTTGCTAAACTCATACGCTGCTGTAATTTTTTTTGAATCAAGTGTTTTTTATTTATATATATGTATTTTGAATACAGTGTGTTGTCCATGCGTTTCATTTTACAGAAAAAAAACAAAGTAACAAGTATACTAATAGTAATATTAATAGAACACTGAATAATTATAACCATATTTATACTTACATTAGCTTATTTATGATCATATCAATTATATTAGCATACTTATAGTTATAAACAACATTCATCTTTTACTTATAAAACATTACATAATAATGCTCTTTCTTCATCTAATTTCTACCTCATATTTCTAACCATTGATAAAACCTATTCCATGTTAAATAATACTCTGTATCTCCTTTATCTTTTATTTTCAATGTCAATCTATCCATCTCTGAACAATCTAATATTTTCTGAATGATAGTTTCATCTGGTGGGGTGTTCTCATTTTTTCAATATTGTACAAATACAATTCTTGCTGCTGTCAGTACATGTAGCATTAAATATATAATCCCTTTATCATAATCTTCTGATGTTATACCTAACAAAAATATTTCTGACTTTAAATCTGTATGCTGCTTTTGTTAATTTCTGAAGGTGGAGATGTCATCCCCTTATTGCAGATGATTTGAAATGAGGCTTGTTCATTAATTACAAGTAATTGTGTCTTCTCAGAGATAAGCTTTCCTTAAAATATCGGTATATGTTTTAAGACATAAGTTATGAATGTGAAAATAAGTTTGAAAGCTGAGCTATGTCCTGTGTATTTTTCATAATGTTTTCTGTGCAAAACAGGAAAAGATAATACCAGCATCTTCTGATGTTCTAGCTGAGATTTGATCCTGAGGTAGTTGTAAAGATATGTACTCTGTCACTGTATAAAGTAGGAATAGGAGTCTCATATCTCAATTAATGTGCCTCATTCCAAAGGGATAAGCTGAAATAGAGTGTTTCCCTCAATGAAGAGAAGGTGGAATAAATCCATGAGATCCTTTGATTGATAGTACTAGGAACTGTTTTTCTAGAACAGTGGTGGCAAACCTTTTACTTACCGAGTCCCAAAAAGTACATGCTTTGCGCATGTCATCCGCACTTGCATGCAACTCCACGTGTGGTGCATGTGCAACCACATCATCTGCGCATGCATGCAACTTTTGCATGTGCAATGCATATATGCATGCTGCGTGCAGGCACTCATGCACATATGAGCAATCCCATGTGCATGCGCAGGAGCACTCCGAAGACCAGCTGGATTTCCTGCTGCAATCAGACGCGTGTACAGCAGAGGCCTGAAGACCAGCTGGGTCTCTGTAATTGTGCATGCACAATCACATGTGCATGCTCAGGTGGAGGTAAGTTGGCTGACAGCTTGTGTGCCCAGCAAGATGGCTCTGCGTGCCACCTGTGGCACCCATGCCATCGCGGCTCTAGAAGCTGCTAACAAGCACTTGACCAAAGAGTCATTGAACACTAAACTTGAGTTAGCAAAACACAGTTGGTGTGATCACATAACATACTGTATCTAAATGAGTCAACAATATTACAGATCAACATGATGGCTTCGTTCACGCAGCAAACTAAGACAATGTCTGAGTTCCTACAAGCAGGCTGAACCACACTAGAAAAGCGTATTATGTAAAACCAGCCAAGAAAGGCTTTGGCAGAGGGGAAAGTGAGTGTAGGAATCACACCAAAAAAATAACACGTACTCCCTTCAGACCAATTCTTCATTATTCATACCTCTTGAACACTACAGGATATGTTGCTTTTATAAGGAAACAGATTAATTGCAACAGAGCCATAGGATGGAACAGGAGCAAAATCTGATTCTCAAAACATGCCAGATGTTTCAAGGATAATGCTCTTTCTTTGCCTGGATTCAGAGGATCTTTCCCTGTTTGCATGTTGCCATGGCACCAAAATGCTCCGGGTACTTTTTTGGGCTGTGTCCCCATGACATTGCTTTCACTTGGGTCTTAGTCCATGAGTGAGAGAGGTTTAATTCATTACAGTATGCTTTTCGCCATTATCTTGACATTGTCTAAAGCCAGTCTCACAGTGTGCAAAATCAGTTTTGTCATATGTTTTCTTGCAAGGAAATCAGACGGTTGTAGTGACTTGAAAACAAGATGCAGGAGATTGATTAGCAGTGGGGAAAGCAAATTTTATGGTAATTTTCTGCTGCATCAAGGATGGATGCAAAGACTTTTAACTTGGCAATGGGAAAAAGGCCCCTTGCGTTAGGAAAAAAAAAATGGCTATGCTGGCAAAAAAATTTGCAAATTACGTGACAGAGATAGTATGAGAAAAGTTTAATAATTGGTTACACTGTTGATAATAGATCATGAGAATATATTATTGCCACCACATTCTTTCACAAGGGGAAGCTATTTATTTATTTGTTTGTTTGTTTGTTTCTGGCCTTAACTTTCCATTTATCCACCCAAATCACTAACTTTTAATGAAAAAGAAGAAGAAATGAAAGGTTGCTTTGTCAAGAAAAACTAAAGCATTGGGAGATTAAAAGAGATTGCAAGTCTGTACTGGGGCTCCTCCTTTCGCCTTTATTTATTTTTACTTTGAGTAGTTTCACTGTTTACTTTTTCAAAGTTCCTTAGAGAAAACTTCTTTACGTTTCTCCTTGTAAAAGAATGATTTTCCTGCTGTGCAAATGTCTTTCCTTTTGTGTTAAGGCTATTCATGACTGTTTTCCTAAGCTAGCTTTCTGAGTTTGGATATTTGGGTCATGAAGAATTTGGCAGTAATTCAGTTTTCTTCCCAGTTGTGAAATGTTTTTCCCCATGTTATGAATATATTTATATACAGAGAGAGAGAGAGAGAAAACCAGAAAGAGATTGTTGTAATCTTGTTCACTTCCGGATGAGATTCATGTTCCATGACTTTATTTTTAATTTTTTTTCACCCCTTCAACTTCATTTGGATTACTTTTCTACCAGGACATTCCTGAACTCTATACTTTGGACTTTCAAGTACGAAGTTTTCACTAACGCCCACAGGAGTTTGTTACCTGAATCCCAGCTGTGGACCAGGTAATTATAATTCTTTCTCTCTGTCAAATGTCTGGAAAGTCTAGAATTGTATTTAATTAGAGGAAGTTTAGATGAACCCAGTTAAAGTGCAATAAAGAGGGACCGGATAGCAACAAACAAACAAAAAAAACTCTGCTGTTTAAAGCCAACTCTTGGTGCTTCATAGTTGTTAGAGCAAAAGCTAGGACACCTTTTCAGCCTGGTGGCTCTTTTTAGCTGAAGCCCCTATAGTACTTCCTACATTGGAAGAAGTAGTGGGATTAGCTTTGTGAACTCCAAGCTGTCATGCCTGAGAGGACCAATCAGAAATCTGTCAGAGGAAAGGATCAGCTTTGGACTTAGAAGATCCAAACATGGTTTTATTATTTCTTTATATTAGTTTTGCTAATGGGAAACACCCAACAGTTTTCTATGAGCGGATCTGGGACCATCAGGGCACACTCCCTACAGCTGATGTGAAAGACTGTTGCCCTAATATGATTTGATTGCTTATTGTACCCTATGGCTACCATTAAGTGTTGTAACTTATGATTCTTGATGAATGTATCTTTCTTTTTATGTACTGAGAGCATATGCACCAAAGACAAATTCCTTATGTGGCCAATCACGCTTGGCCAATAAAGAATTATGATCTATACAATCCCAGTTAGGAAACTAGGAGCTAAAATTGTTCTGTCCATCAACAAACCAATTATTATTACCAGGTTTTTTTTAAATCAGATAATTGTTACTGTGCCTTGCTTAGATTAAAGCTTTAATTCAGCTTCTTTTCACATTGTTTTTTCCACTAGAGACTGGGAAACTTTGCATGTTGTAACAACTCCATCTTGTGGTTTCATTACTCCATTTCCCCTTGTCCTTTTTATATACATAACACTTTACATTTCCCCTAAGATGTTTGTTTAGACGTAATACTTATTTTGTCCTTTAATATGCCTTAAAAATGTCTACTTTTTGGCTCCAAACTTTAAATGAAAAAACTTCAAAATGATTGCTTTGTGTCCAGATCTAATTAGAATTGCAGTTTCATTGGGATAAAGAAACAAACATTCATTTCCTAAATCTATTTGAAACAACCATCTAGGTGGCAATGCCTAACCAATTTGACTTGATTCTGAAAAGCTAAACAAAGTTGAACGTATTTATTGTTTGGATGGGAGACAACCAAGAAATATGAGGGCTGAAGATGGATTGGAATTTTTTTTTAAAAAACCATACAAGTCCATGGAATCAGAGTCAAACCTGAATCAAGGTGGACTTTAACTCAGGACCGTTTGACCAGCAATCTATGTTCAGCAATGTATAGTTCCTGTAGAGATATGGCTAATACCTGGTTCTGGTTCTGGATATGGAATATGAGCCTGATATAGCTCAGTCTGGAAGTTGAGATGATGAATGTCCTGGTATGATGATAAATATAGATATAGATATATTTAAAGCAGATTCTCAAAAATGTAAGGAATGTTTTGTAATGATATGTGACCTTTGAAGCAGTGGTGGAATCCAACCAGTTTTACTACCGGTTTGGTGCGCTTGTGCATTGCTGCACGGTTTCTTCAATACAATCTTTTCCGTTCCGGAGGCAGCCCCAGTGATTGGGAAAGCTGCAGAGGCCCGCAAAACAGCGGTTCCAAGCAATTTAGGTGAGTAAAACAGAAAAAAATGAAGGTGATATAGGATAGAAAAGGGCAGGGGTGGTTGGGCGGGGCCAAACTTCAACACCGCTACTGGTTCAGTAGAACTGGTGGGTCCAGGCTGAATTTCACCACTGCTTTGGGAGGCAGGGAGAAGAGCCACAGCCAGGGAAACAGTGGGAAAAGAGGCAATTTAGCCCATAGAAAGAATGTGGAAATGTAAATATCTCCAAAGAGAACCACCCCAATTTCTTGAGTTATAAAGCCAACAGGAGAGTAGTGTACTTTCAGACTCACAAAATTCTGTTAATGTAACCTTATAATAAAAAGTTCAGTTGTGTTGATCCAATACAACCATCCATAGGTTTCTGGAGAGATGCACTTAATCTCTCCAGCTACTGGATCAATTCACACACTTGCGCGGAACCCCGAAAAATTGTGACTGTGTTATTCAACCAAAGCTCAACCAAGCTGCTATTCTTCTACTCTTCATTTAACTGTGAGTCCCTTATCTAATTCCTTTGATTTCCCTGTGTCTAAAAACATCAGGACCATCCATCCCAGCAAATTTCCTTAAAACAAGGTTAATCAACTCATGATTCATTGGCTATGTATGGTCCCCAAATTCAGCTTTGCAGCCTCATGGATTACATTGTCAAAATTCAATACTAAGGATAGGGGTAGTTTGCAACACAGTTAGGTTTTCTTTAAAAAAAAAAAACCAGAACAAATCAAAGCTCCTCAGTTATACAGGGAGTTTAATTATCAACTTTGTTTAGCATCTCTCCAATCAAAATGACTGTTAAAATTGAATCCATCCATCATGTGAACTGCTCTTAAGCTGTAAATAATAAAAACCAAGGTGGGGGGACTCCAAATACTGTCCATCAGCTACATCCAATGCCTGCAGTCCTGCAAATTCTGCCACAGGGAGAACCACTGGGTAGAATTGCCAAAAGGGGTACGGCTGTTTGGAAGCTGTACTTGGTAAGCTTCCTAGCCGAGAGACCCAACCATCTCTCCTGCCCTGCTGGCTAGAAGCCAATTGTGTACCTACCTTCCCCTCTAAGAATGCTATCATTCTCGTTATTTCAGGATTCCAACTGAAGTGGTCAGGCAACCCCACCACTTCCTTCTTAGGCATTTGCCACATTTCATTCCATGGGTGGTATTTAAAACCATACAGGTGTGTAATTAGATGATTTCATTCTTGTGGCTTAATCATGTGTGCCCCTCATACACTGATATAAACAAGGAGCTCCATCCTTTGCTACCACAACCCCTTTAGCTTAATGTCCTGATTGTTGTCTAGGTGTAGCACTACCACCAGATGCTCACGGGGATTGAGTCAGATTCTTGCACCCTCAGAACATTTCCCATGAAGTCTTAGAGAGGACTTCCCTTGAGATGACCCAGGCTGCTACTCTTTAGGATTCCCAATTGACTTAGATAAAAGAAATGCTAGCTTACTATCTCCGGCATCCAAGGATTTTATTGGATAGGCACATGTGGAATTATCACCCGAAAGGCCAGCTCAAGCACCAGACATGCTGCTTCTACGCACAGCAATGCAATGCAAGAATAAGCTATCTTCAAGGCAGCCTTTCCCAACCTTTCGATTTGGGATGATGAGAGTTGTATTCCAACTCTTCTCAATAGCACTAGTTTTGGGAAGCAGCATTAGTCCAATAACTGCATCCCTTTCTGCCCTATCGCTAGAAGAACCTAGTGCCTTAGAAGAATTCAAAAAGCTCAAAGAGAAAACCACCAAGGTCCAAAACATGAACGAGTACATCGCTGGGTCCAATTACCTGACATTGTAAGTTGCTGAAAAGCCGTGAGAAGACTCTGTCTCGGTCAGTTCATTCCTTTCTTAGTCTCCTGCCATCTGCTCTGCAACGCTCTGAGCTGGATCTCCAGAATGGTGTGAGCGATTTTATTTTCCATCGCTGAGGGGCTGGGGGGTTATTGGTGGATGCGTATCAAGAGAGGTTTTTGTCCCCTCCAATGAGCAGCAAAGCAGGGAGGAGAGTGAACCAGATAAAGGCTTGGTTGGATGAAAGCAGCACATGCTAGAATCATCTGGTGCTCATGTCCATGCAGCCAACACCCATCGATTAATGAGCCCGATGAGCAGGTGACCAGGGGCAGCAGTCTTGGGACCACCTCCTGGGCTGAAATAATATTGCTAAAGCCAGAGGGCACAAAGCTTCCTCTGAGGTACAGTGGCCATGACAGCTCTAATTGTTGTTAGCATTTCTCATAGAAAGTGAAACAGAAGCCATGATGGAAGAGCCCAAGTCTATTCCTAGTGTCAAGTGAGCAGGGGGCTCTTGGTCAGCTCCTTTGTGTCTTTCCATGTTGTATCAAAGAGGAGAGTTTCGCAAATGCAATTTTTTTCTGACCCCTGGCAGTTTAATAACGGGATGGAATACCTTTGCACATTTTCTTTTTGACACAGGGAAATTATTACAGGTATTGGAATTGTCTTCTCCCCAATCAAACTTTCTTTGCAACGTATTGTCCCAGCTGCCAGGTGGCTAAGGCCACTCTTTTTTCTAGGAATGTTATCTGGAGAATCTGTGGAGTAGGGAATTCAGAATAACAGTAATTTTGGCTGCCTGGGGTATTTAACAATACGGTGGGCACCTAATACTGCCAAAGATCATCAACTCTATGTAATTAAATGGCTTTTCCTTTATTTTTAGATGACTAGAAACAGAGTGAGAGATGAGTCAGGGCAAGATGCATAAGGCTGCCACACAGACATTATATCTGCTATGAATGATCTCTGGTTCATGTTCCCAGGCTTGCAAGCTTCATTAATTCAAAGGAGAGGGAACTACAACTACTTTTATAAAAAAAAGAAAGACTGGAAACCTTTTATAGACTTTTTGCTGAAAATGAGTCAATTTGAATGCTGATTTCAGGATTTATTGATTAAAAAGTTTTTTATGGGAAGAAAGGAATTGTGATATGCAGTATAGGAGGTTAGAGATGGTGATTGCCACATTTATAACTGCTGCAAAGAAGTCACTTTAGATCTTTCTTTTTTCTTCCTTTTTTGTTGAAAATTCACTTTTTTAATTTTTTCTATTTCTTCTATGTTTCTGTAGTTTTAAAAAAATCTTTTGTTAAACAAATATTTATTAAAAACTTAATTCAGGAAAGGACAAGGCCTTAATCTTAAGTGGGCAAAGGTGCTTCTTTTGGCTAGGAAGCTGGCTTTGCCATGATTGAGTTTCTATATTTTGTTAAATTGGTTTATTTAATCCTGTTTTGACGAGTAAACTACAGTAGTGCTAAACCAAAACTATTCACATCATGGCTTAGTACAATTCAGTGCTGGAATTCAACTGGTTTTACTACTGGTACAGCGTGCGCTCGCCAACTGCACTACCGCACAGCTGCTAAAGTGACTGTTTTTCCATTCCGGAGGCAGCCCAGGTGATTGGGAAGGCTGCAGAGGCCCAAAAAACAGTTGTTCCAGGTGATTTGGGTAAGTAAAACAGAAAAAAATTAAAGGGATATAGGATAGAAGAGGGCAGGGGCAGGTGGGCAGGGCTAAACTTGAATGCCGCTACCGGTTCGGTAGAACCAGTGCGTCCAGGCTGAATTTCACCACTGGTACAATTTTAAAATGTAGCCATGATATTGGCAGATATATCATATGACAATGCTAAATAGTTCAAGGATAATGCATACACTGCCATTTCTCTGGAATATGCTTTTACTGGGTTCATAAACATTTTTATTCTTATTCCTCCATTATCTCCTCAAATACATACATTTTAATTCAAAACTCAGTTCCTTGGAGAAGGACGTTCCTAGTCTGCACATATTTTTATTTAGATTTATGTACTTGGCTTTCATATTCCACATCTGGAGAAGGATGCAATGGTACATTAAACCAGATGCAAAATGGCAATTTTGAGAGGAAAAAATTACCAGCCAAACTCTGAGGATGATTGACACATCCAGGTGCCAACAGTGGACCTTGTTCCTCCCTCCCTATTGTTGCTTGGGCAAGGGCATGGATTGGATCATAACGGAGATGGCAGGTGAATGGTCAGTATGGACCATAGTGGCAGGGGCTCACACACTGAGGCCTCCCTGGCCAAGGTGCCTTCAAAATTTGGGTTAGAATTGGAGTGAGCCCCAGGCACGTATAAAAATCAAGATGGGTTAATAACATATATGTGTGCAATAGCTTTTCCAGATAAAGACCACTGAAGAAGAAAAGTGGGCAGTACAGAGGCAGCTGTCTGGTCTTCCTTCCCCTCCTCCTGTTTAGCCTTCAGACATGGCCCTCCTTTTCTCACCATCCATCTTCTCCTGCCAAGCTAGTGACAGTTGCGCCTGCTCCTTTCTCACACCTGCTCATCTCACTGCTCAATACCTGCCCAGCAGTTATATTAGAGCTGCCATGGGTGGTGACAGAGGGAGATAAATGGGCAGCCAAGAAGAGAAGAGGGAGAGACAAATCGGGAATGAGGGTGAAGAGCTGGTGCTATTAGAAAGAGGTGGGGGTGGGGTGGAGTCTCTCACCAAAAAGGAGAAGAGTTTAGGGAAGTCACTGGTTTGAAAACAGGCCTCAGTTTGAAAACAGTTGAGGCATTTTGGAAGCAGCCAAGAACAGCAAAGACATTTCTCATTCCCCAAAAGGCGTAAGTGGGCTTTATGCCCTCCCGTTCCAGAAGCATCAGCAAAAAGAAGGAACTTTCCTCTGGGTTCATGTCACACCACCTGGGATAGTTTTCCCACCTTAGCAGCTTGAAGATATGTGGAGCAATTTTTCAGCTGGCAAACTACTCTAGGAATGGAGGGCAGGATTGCTCATTCTATCCTTCTGGACAGTTAGACAAACCAGAGGTGAAATTCAGCAGGTTCTAGTAGGTTCACTAAAACCGGTAATAAATTTTCTAAGCAGTTTGGAGAACCGGTTGTTAGAAGAAATTACCTTTTGTTTTTTTTTCCACTATACAGGGTTAATCCTGTAAGGAAGGCAGGAAAAAAACATTCTGGTGTTGTTTCTAGCCTAATCTT
>JAEANM010002430.1:6111-24589 GCA_017656035.1 Myanophis thanlyinensis | reverse complement strand
CACGCCCTCCCACCAGTATTTAAAGAGACACAACAGCTCCATTCCCACTTCTTGCCCTGACTTGAAGCAGAAGGCACTAGCCTGAAGATGGCGAGTGAGATCTCGCCGAAACGTTGCAAAAAGACTCTGAAACTTACACGGGAAAAGACCCGAAAGGACCTAGACCTGCATACCTACACCCGTGAAAATCTACGAAAACAAATATATATATATATAGTCTCAGTTGTAAGTCACTGGACATTTGGTACTCTGAGGGATTCATTTCATACCAATTCATTTCAAAACAACAGCACCTTCATCTAGTTAGCCTTCAGTCATATCCCTGAAAAAGCCTCTTACGTGAATGTAGTGTAAAGACCTGCGCTATAAATCAAATTCACTAAACCAGATAAACAGGAAAAAAGTGATTGTAAGGATATGTTCCCATTGCAAATCTCCAAGGTTTACAGTAACAATCCAATGGATTTTTTTGGTACTATGCTATTGGGATTGATGTAAAGTACATACCTTTTGAATGATTGACATATTCAGGGCATTGTACCACATAATTTCCTGCAAAGAAAATAGTAATTATTGGAATTATTTCGAATATTCCTGCGTTGCATAAAAGCCAAGGTACTTCCCATTGTTTGGGTTTTGTTATTTTTTGCCAGCAACTAAATGTAGTCTTGATTCTTGTAATGCATTTTTTAAATATAGAGAAGAAGAATAAAAACTATTGCCCTGAAATGGCTTTAAATAAGTGAAGACGGGCTAATTTGTTTCTATATTTAGAATGCATTGCAAAGGTTTCTCTTCCATTCCTTTCTCTTTGCCATCAAACTTTTTTGGCTTATTTTATGAATTTAAGGATGCTAGTCCTGTTCATGAAGGATTCTTGGCCTGTGCTTTAGGCTGTGGGAATTTATTCTCTGCTTCTGTAAAACATCACAGAGCTCCATAGTTTGCTGTCCATAAGATGCTTTGATCCAAATTTGCAGTCATTGTTTCCACATTTAGGCGCTGGAAGGGACATCAAAGAAATGGGCGGACTGAATTTAGTGGATGCCAGAACAGTACAATAACACTCAGAGGATACAAGCAAATCCCTCAAGCAAGAAGCGCTGCCAAGTCTCGCAAGTAATAAAAGCACTAAATTGACAGTGTATCTTTGACAAATGCATAATGCAATGAATGTCAAGGGAAGGAACTAGCTTGCTGCAAAGTTGGGAGGAGGGAAGAAAGAGATTGGGAACAATTGGTGGTATTTGCACATTTCCTCCGTACTTTCACACAGAAAGGAAAGGAGACAATGCAGATGAACATGGGGACTATTGGAGACAAGAAGAAACCTGCTAGCTCTCCCCCCCCCCGCCCACATTCTGTGCTTTCCTCAAGCTTTGTAACTAGAAACAAAACATGATAAAAATTAATTACTTATGACCAAGATTTTTTTAAAATGGCCATAAACTAGTCTCCCACCTCTACCCCTTTTGCTACATGTCTTTTTGTCAAGTTCAGATTTAATGTCCATATGGCACTTGTACAAACTGCTCAATTTCTTTGCTGATGCTACTTGAACCTGTCCCATGAATTTGAAGAAGAGCATTAAATCCCAGGTAGGATTACCCACCTGCCTCTCCCATGCCACCAGCACACTCTTTTTCCTTCTAAAATTGAAAGATACAAACGTCCCATCTCTCACAAATATTTTTAACCCTCTCTTTGTCTGGTCTGTTCACAGGGCTTTACCGTCTGGTTTATTGCTGTGATCTGGATGAATTGGATCATCTTCTTAAATATTAGACTACCAGTGAATAGAAATCAAAGGTTATTGACACAAGGAGTACAAAAAAATTATGTACAAAATCTCACCCACCCCTTGCCACTCTGCTGCTAATTTACAAATTTTAAAGGCAAAACCATATGAATTGAAATAACCAAATAATGGGAGGGAAGCTCCTGGTTGTGATTATTTTCTGTTTATTTTAGGGAAGGATAGGGAGTATCTCAGAAACCAAAACACATGATGATGACATGTTTTAATATAAATGTAGTTTGCACTTACCCCATTATAATCTTTCTTCCATTATATTCTGGTCTGTGAAGTACCAGGAGATGGCTGTTTAAAAGAAGCAAGTATAAGGATTGTAATAAATCACAGAGTCGCTAAGAAAATTGCATGCTGTTTTGATTTAGGCATATGGTATTGACAGAACCCATCGCAAAAATAAAAAGTAATTTCACTTGCACAGATCGTTTATGGACTTTGTATACATTTAAGCATCTAATAAAGAATTTATATTGTGGTTAATTAATAATAGACAGATGATAGCACTGTTGGAAAAATCTGACTTAGGAGATGTTGCCATATCTTTAAACCGAGAAGAATTAAGACATCAGGCTAAAGTTGTTGTTGTTGTTTTAAATCACAGGGTTGGACAAAGAGGAAATAGAATAAATGAAATTACCTTTTAAAAATATTTTTGATAGATGGTTAGTATCCATCCTCTTCTCTCCTGCAGCATCTGGAGGTGGAATGACAAAAGCAGGTTATGGTATGACGTTGAAAGACCTATCCCTGTATTCATAACACCACAAACAAGTATGAAAGCAGGGAGTTTGTGAATTTACACTACCTTTCTGCTGTCAATCATTCTGACAAAGACAGCAAGCTTCTGTGGGTCCCCGTGCTTTCCTTGCTCAACCCTTTCCCATGTTCTCCTTGGCAAACCCTCTTCTGGTCCATTCCTTTCCTTCTCCTCTTGCCTCAGATGCCATATTACCATGACTGTGTCCTTTTTATTTAGGTGAACACATCCCTTATATGCTTTTTGGGAACCTCACTTGCAGCCCCCTCTGAATCGAAGCATGGCTATGCTCCTTCTCCGATCACATTCCCTTCAAAATGGCACTCTTCTCCCTCCTGAGGACCATTTCCTGGTCTTCTTCCTCCTAGTGCCTCAAAATGGCACCCGAACCACCCTCCTTGACAGGGTTTGCCAGTCTCTTTGCCCCACTTCACTGTGTTTTGAAAGATTCCTTTTTTAAAAAACAGAAACAAAACAAATATGCATGTGGTGGTGGGGGCCTGGCCTGGCAAACTGGGAAAGCAAATTCCCAGCCTCCAGCATCATCCTAATATCCCTCATGCTCAGATCCACAGCTTCTGAGCATGATAGGCGTTTTTACCAAATAGAAAAGTGGTTAGTCTCTACCATTCTTTTTCTCTAGAAATGACCAATCCAAAAGGGTAAATGGAGTGCGTTGAGGATTAGAGAAAGGGATGGGAAACATCTTCATAAGACTGATATTTTTGATGTGAGTTGGCAGAAAAGAGAGAGAATAACAACAACAGCAACAACATATAGATCAAATTGAGTATTATATATAAAAACATGTGGCATGATACAATTCATTCATGATGTTCTTCCCCAAGTGCTTGTGTTAGTCCTCAGGTCATTTTAGCTCCTTTAATCTATGTTTCTATATCTAAAATGAGTGCCTATGAGTAATTCTTGCAGCCACTAAAATCCTAAAATCCTCTTATGCTTAGCCAAGCTTGAGTGCAATCGGATCCATAAAGATCTCAGAGTTTCCTTCATGGAGCAGACTCCCTGGGACCCTCTATCATTAAGATGTGATCACCAGACATCAACAATTGTCTGCACCAGCCAAGCTACAACTTCTTTTTACATTATCATTCCTTACATTTCTTACAATCTATCATCGTTTCATCTTTCTCCACAAACAGCATCCGCTTGGAGCTGAAAGGATATTCATTTGTCTTTCTGCTGTACTATGAGTCAGTCCCTTCAGCTTGTCTTTGCTATAAAACGATAACTTACATTGGACTGTAGGAAAACCTTGGAATGCTATGAATTTAATGCTGTTTGAATTCAGATATCAGATTTCATCCATCTATCTCATGGATCAGAATATATAGTAAAAAATTACATGTCTTACAAGAAGAAGTGTGACATGGAAATTTATATAAAATTGCTTGAAAATTCCCATAAAAAAGACAAATTGAAATATTAAAAATACATAGGAGATATCCACTACTGCAGATCATATATAGATGCTACATAATTCTCTCATCTATCCCAAGTATGAAACCAGAGGTGAAATTCAGCCAGTTCGCACCGGTTCTATAGAACCAGTTATTAGAAGAAATATTTTGGTTTTTTTCCCCACTTTGCAGGGTTAATCCTGTAAATAAGGCAGTTGTTTCTAGCCTAATCTTAATTGCCTTGCTTACAGAAACTGCCTCTCCCCTTATTATGTTTAACTTTGGTGAAGTTTAATTCTGTGCTTGGTGATGTTTAATCCTGTGGCCATGCCCACAGAACCAGTAATAAAAAAAATTGAATTTCACCACTGCATAATCCTTAATGACCAGGTAGTTTTTTGAGAAGTAACAGTTGCTCTAATGCAATGTTGATAATCCTGTGAATTTCAGACCAACCAATTTGATTTCTGGTAAATAATTGATTTTGGCAGCCATTTTGTGAATAGATGAGCACCCATTTTGGAAAAGGATCTATGAAATGCTAATGGACTTGCTACTTCAACAAGAAGGAGAAAGCTACAATAATCAAGGAACTCCTTGGATATGAAGATTAAATGCAAAATTAATACCAGATGATCTATACTGCAGGTGACCCAGATAGATAGAAATGATATTCTTAGTGATATTATAGAATGCTCAGGCAGTCTGATGCTAAGGAGAACTGGCAAGATTTTAATGTTGTATAAAAGGTTAACTATCTGAGCCAATTAAAAAAGAAAAGAGGCTGGTATAAAAATACAGGTGAAAATTGTCTTTATTTTCTGAACAGAAATACAAACTTGAATCTTTGAAGTCTGGCCATTCACCAGTACTGTATTTAACTGGTTCTAAATACTACCTAATGAATTGCCTACTATAGCTGCTACTATAGCTCAAGCCTATGTGAACAATTTGTTTCACATGCAAGCTCAGAAGTATATTATAAAGATGAATTTACTAAAGACCACATTTCTTGTCCACATACACCATACATATATCAATCTCAAAATGCAAATTTTTACATGCTAATCAATTAACTGAATAAAAAAGGTTGTATAACTAGTTACCATTACAGAGGCTTACTTATGGAAAATACATCCTTATGTACTGATGTTAAATCACTGTGATATTTTATAAATGTTTATGTCAGAGAAGTGGCTTAACTGAGCACATAGTATCATAATTTCTGTACTAGCCTGGACCACTTCCAAAATATTGACTGGTGGCAAGTCATCTCTTTGTCTTGCATTATAGAATTAAAATTCCCAGCTCTCTTAACTTTTCCTAGTTTCACTAATTTTAACAGAATCATATTAATGTGGAGGTCCCACTTTTTTCCAATTGTTCTTTCAAACATATCCTGTAACTCTAAGATAATTAATTGAATTGGCAGGAATCCATCCACCTAGCTAGTTAGCTTCCTATATCTAATACTAATTTTTAAAGTGAACTCTCAATAAAATACACTTCTTTACAGCAATGATAAAGCTCCCAAGCAGAAATGCAATAGAAAACTCCATTGAAGTCTTGGTTGATAGCAAAAACTTTTTGGATGGAAGTTACAGACAATGTAACATTATTTGCTACATAACTTGAAAAGTTTATCCATGTGAACCAACTGTGAACGTAACAGCCAATTACACGCTTAAGTAAAAGAGTTTCAATTAGCCTTATTAACATAGCTCATAATGGTTGGCTCTCACAGTAAATTCAAGTGCATAGCGTTGAGAGGGCTGGAGATAAAATGAATAAGACTGGATATGTGCAGAAGTAGAAAATAATGTTTAAAAAAGAAACAGAAGAACAAACCAAACCAAAGATAAAATAAAATAAACCCTCTCAATAAATCTCAAATAACAGGCTATTGGAATTTTAATATGTCCAGTGAACAGGGCAATGTTTGAAAGTCTGTTGAGGAAAAATTGAAAAATTGGGTGTGATGGTGTGTAGGAATATAGGCCTGGCTGTGGAAAGAGACAAATTTATTTGGCCCTGAGAAACAGGAAAGCATGAGAAAGAAACTCCAAATTAACTCCCTTGATTTTGTTTGGAATAGCAATAGCACTTAGACTTATATATTGCTTCCCAGTGCTTTACAACCCTCTCTGTGGTTTACAGAGCCAGCATTTTGCCCCAAACAATCTGGGTCCTCATTTTATTGATCTTGGAAGGATGGAAGGCTGAGTCAATCTTGAGCCTGTGAGATTCGAACTGTTGGTAGCCAGCGCTCAGCAGAAATAGCCTGCAGTACTGTGTTCTAACCACCGTACCACCACAGCTCATAAGAATTAAAGATATGGCAGAGAGAAACTTGTCCCAGGTTTCATGTTTCTCTTATTCCATCCTACAAGAAGAAAGAATGTTCCTAAGTTTCCAACTGCTTCTAGATCTTGGCCATGCCAACTGAGCTGTTTGAACCCTGTGCAGTTTACAAGCAAGGACATTCACAAGAAGGGTCAAGAGAGTCAAAATGATAGAAACCCTGTTTAAGCGTATATGAAGAATGTTTAAAAAGATCAGGATTTCAACTGCCCAGTTGTGCCCATTTGTTCTCCTGTTAATCACCTCCATGTAGACATCCCTACTAACAGACTAAAGCCCTAAACTGGAGCAATTCATATACAATAATGATACATTACTCACGTGTTTCTGGCAGACATGTGGATTTCACTTCCCAGAATTCCATGGCTGGCATAAGAATTTTAGTTCTTCAAAACCAGAGGGTATTCTGCCTGGAGAAAGTTGCTTAAAATTGCCATAGGGAGCTCCTCCTGGTTCGTCTATAGGCATACGTGGAAATCTGCCTTTAAATTCTGACAATGGTGCCAAACTTGGAAAAAAATTCCTTTGCCAGTTCATCTACTTCAAAAACAGTACCATGTCTCAAATGTTTTACAGAACACAAGAAAACCTGTAATTCTGATAAATGTAAGTAGTTAGCTCTCGTATCTGTTTTATCCTATTCACTGAATTCAGTCAGACTTGATCACAGATGATTTTGAGAGGGACTGAGATTTTAACTATGACTTTTAGCTGCACCAATTTCTAGGACATAAGTAAATTCACATGGAAAAGCATTGGTACGTATTTGTCTGACTTTTTCTAAAACTTAAACATTTTTTTCTCTCTTCAATATTCCTATAGATTTGTAATTAAGATATTTTCACAGAAAATTTGGGGGACTCAGTTTAATATAATCTGGAATATTATTTGCCCATTACTCTTTATTGTTTTTTTCTTCAAACTCTAGACAGTAAAAGAGTCTTCAGGCAACTAACCCAATTTACCTTCACGGTATATGCAATACTAATCATGTTTGGAAATCACTGGATTCTTATATACAGGGATGACTTTTATGATGCAAAAAATATTCATCTTATAAAAGCTTTTTGTGGGTTGATAAAATAATTTTATAAGACTGTCAATCAGTGGCACTTTTACTTTATTTGCTATTGCTTATTGCATCCTTTTTAATGATCATTCAAATTCCCCCAACAAGTAGGAATAAAACAGGTAGTTCTGTTGAAAAATATTATTTGTCCAGAATAATGGACAAGTACCTTCTACTCATTCTACTATTCTTTAAGATTTTATTCTAAGAAAAAAAACTTTTAATTTATTTTTTTAAAAACAAACATAAACGTAAGTTCAAAATGTATATTAATTGGTGGATAAAAATACTATACAATGAATGTGTACAAAGTACCATACGAATAGTAGTATACGATCAAGTACAAAGTTAGTAAAATTTAATTTACCATGTTTATAAATATAGACTTTGGAAACCATACCCTAAATGTTTGCATTTGCCTCACTGCATGATGTTTGGCATATACGAAAGCCACCTTTGTCTAAATTTAATTAAACTAACACTGCTAGTTTCATAATTTCTGGTTATCCTCCAAGTTTAAATTCCCAAGCATTAGTAATGTATCTTTTTCACCGGTTGTGCAAAATTTGTCCCCATAGCCATATCTTAGTTGAAAAAAAGTCTTTGTTGCAGTGGTAGAATTCAATTTTTTTTACTACCGGTTCTGTGGGCATACCTTGGGTGCGTGTGGCTGGTGGGGGGGGGGGTGTCATGTGACTGGCTGGGCAGTTTCCATAAGCAGGGCAATAAAAGTTAGGCTAGAAACAACACCAGAATGTTTTCTTCCTGCCTTCCTTACAGGATTAACCCTGTAAAGTGGGGGGGAGGGGGAGGAGATTTCTTCTAACAACTGGTTCTCTGAACTGCTTAGAAAATTTACTACCGGTTCTAGTGAACCTGCTAGAACCTGCTGAATTTCATCTGTTTTGTTGTAACCCTTCCTAGAAAATTCAACATTTCCCTCATGGCTTCAGTATAGATTAAGCAATACAGGGAGAATTTTGAAAAGTGCCATTGCCAAAGGGGACAAAAATACAAAATCCTGTCACCTTGGTGAATTTAAAATTCCCCAAAAGTATTTGGAGAAGACATTTGAGTGTTAGCAGTACTAGACTGGGTGAAATGATTCAGTAACATCCTTCTGCCTATAGTGAAAGAGCAGAAAGACTTCTGCTGAGTCCTTTTGGGAAGGCATTGTCATAGAAGAAATAAAGAGGAGCTCCTTTTGTTAGATTTAAATCTAGATAAGGTTTTGTATAAGGTTGCTCCCTTTTCTAGTCCAACTAATCCCACCCAGCCCATGAGGTTAGACTTTTGAGAGCCTTGGTTTATCCTATTAGTGTTTAAATGTGATAAAAGTTGAATAATCCATGACTTATTTGTAGATATGGACCTGAAATGCATTGCAATGGTAATGTGTCTATAATTAAGTGTGCTATAGGCATGGAATAAAGAGAATATACTAATATTAATACTGAAACATACTGTAATCAATTATAGCATCATGCTATAGAATAAAGAAGTGCTAGAGAAGTGTTTCTCAAATGTGACAACTTAATGATATGTGAACTTAAACTCCCAGAAGTCTCCAGAATATAATATCAATATTAAAATCTATTTACATAATGGGCTAATGTTTTAACCCTGTGAGGTGAGTTGGGCTGGGAGAGAGAGACTGATCCAAGGTCATCAACCTGCTTTTATGTCTAAGCTAGGACTAGAACTCACAATCTCCTGGAAAGGTCTAATTTATAGACTGTATTGCATTTGGTTTTCATTAGCCCTGTCTTGGAGGGAAAGTAAATTATCTGGGTATTTTAGGCCCATAAATATTTTTTAAAAGGAACACGATTCAGTGAACTTTGCTTGCTTGTAAACATTTTCCTTTATGGAATGTTTTAAAAATATTAGTTGCATGATAGTCATTAGCAAATTATGTTTTTGGAAAGAATCCTCATGAAAGCATGCATATGTATGTTTTTCTCATCAGTAACAAGTACTGTGAGTATAAAATGGCTTTGCTCTACTGATTTTTATGAAAATAACATTAGGTTGCAGTAGCTGAAAACTGGAAAGCTGACTTTACATGGCTGAGTTTATTACTGATTATGAATCTATTGGGGAAATCATATTGGCTGAACTTTCAAGTACTCCTTAAGAGATATTTATTTTTTACTTCCTTTTTATATACATTTTCTATGAACACCCAAAACATACTAACACCTACAGTGGTAAACGTTCCTGCACATGTACCAGTAATAACATACTCCACAGTTATTCATATCTATGGAGATTTTTCAGTCATCCAGATCATGGTTGTCCCAAAGTCAGAACTGAAGAAGCTTTTTGGATGAGACATGAAATGTCTTCAAGTAAAACAAAGAAAGTTCAGTTGCCTTTTGAAAAAAAAAACAAAAAAACCCCACCTGTGGGACAAAATTATTCATGGATTAAAATTAAAAGCAGTGTGAGGTCATCACGATAGAAGCTCCATCTTTTCATATGTTAGTATGCCGTCATGGTGCACAAACAAAAGGTGTGCAGGTTGTTTCAAGGCACAACTGTTTTTGTCATCTGCCCGTCCCCCTGCCCCTCCCCCCCGGTTGTTCCCTGTCAGGCACCCAGTGTGGTCAGGTTTTCTCTTATTGATTGTCTAGAGCTCTTAGCACTTCAAAGTAATACAGATAAGAAATAGATTCAGAAGTAGCATCTCTAACTTTATTATAAGGTTGCATGGCAGAATCTTCTCTTTTTACAGTCCAAGAAATTAGGGAATGTCCCTTCTGGGATGTTTGCCACCCCTCCCCGCCCAAACCTTCTATGCACCCAACTGCCACTTCTCTGACCGTTCTCTGGTTTGCAACTCTTCCACATATCTCTCAAGATCATTACCACATGCCATTATAAGGGAATACCTAAAGAAAATTTGTGAGTGGGATTAGTATGCTTAGAATTTGAAGCAAAAGCCCAGTACCTAGATAGGAATAGTCACAAGAAGGAATGGAATGAATTCAGTGAGTTAAGTTTGCTACTTGATGAACTTTGCTTGGTTTACCAAACCAAGATGAAGGAAGTTTGACCAGTTTTCAAAACTATCAGAGAAGATCAGGGCAGGCTTAAGAACCACATCACTGTACATGTAGCCATCAACTTACTTAGTGACCATTCAAAGTTCCAATAGATCCCGCAAAAGGTACTTACAACTGGTTCTGAAGTTCTGATACACACTCCCCATGGTCACGTAACCACATTTTGGATGCTAGGCCCACATTTACAGCTGTTTGGAGAACCTGCAGTCACATGACCATGGTTTATTAAGGGTTTTCCCCCCCCCCCCCAAAGGACAGTGTTTACTTATGATTTTTGGCAAAAATATTTCATGGCAAAAAATGGCTTCATTTAATGAAGGCACTTCCTTAACAACCGTGGGGTTTGCTTAATGACTGCTGCAAAAAAGGTCATAAAATTGGGCTGGACACATGGATGGCCCATTTTACAATCATCCTGAGTTACAACCGTAATGGGCAGGCTCCATTTGGATCGTAAGTGGAGGACTACCTGTATACCATATTACCCATCCCCTTTCACACAGCAGAAAGAAATTAGCTCCAAAAGCAACTTCCCTGAAGCAGTACTCTGTTGCTAGGCAACATATATGCAGATGAACTAAATGAGACGGCACTTTGTGCGATGCTCCTTCAAATTCTCAGAAGAAATCAACTCTTGATATACAGTCTCTCTTCTTGTGTGATCCACTGTCTTTACTTTCCAACCCAGTTACTGAGGATGAGTGAAATCTCTTTATTCTTCTTAGAGATGTGTTGTAAAACCTTGTAGTGTCATACAAAGGAAGAGCAGTAACATTACAACCTTTCAAGCACCCACCAAAATGAGCGTTGCTGTATACAATCCTATTATGAAAACCATGTCACAGGAAATCCCAAAGGTGCTTTTTCAAAAGGCAACTGGACTTTCTGGTTTTTCTCTGAAGACATTTCACTTCTCATCCAAGAAGCTTCTTTAGCTCATGTCACAGGAAGGACATTTTAAATAAATGCAGAGGAAAGTTTTGCGTGTTTTGAATTTTGCTTGTGAGAATTTTGTGGGTGAGAACCTTCTAGCAAACAATTGGCAACAGGTTTTCTTCCCATTGCAGTTAAAAAAAGGAAGTGGAAGGAGAAAAATAGCATCCTCCTACACCATTGAGATTACACCACTCTTATAATTAAACAACACCTGGGACAGGTAAAACAAAGGCAGAAAAGCAACAGCATACTTTATATTTTTCCAGTGTGTAAACAAACCTGCATACCAGCTACACAGTCTGTCTCTTGTGGAGCTTCCTTGAGTATCCTCTTCCAGGGCTGAGCACATTTATTTCATTTAACTACTTTCCTTACACATACCTTTGGGCACCTTAGTTCCCCGTTTTATTTTAGGCACCGCACAGGATGCCATTTGGAGAAATGAAGCTTGCTGCTTTGCTGTAATGTTGTCTGGGGAAGTTGTGCGGCATCAGTTCAGTGAAGCCACACAAGCTGTCTTCCTCCTTCTGTTTAATCTGCATCTAAAAAACAGCCTAGAGAACAACTAGGGTAACTGTGGCACACTGTGGCATGTGCATTTAATTCTGAGACATGTGTGCAGGCTCCTTTTACCTTGATTATACATGCAAAGTTATACAATCATCTCCAGTAGGCATAGAATTTTTCAATGGATGTGGAATCTATCCTGTGAATGTTGGAGTTCTTACATCTGCCAATCAGAGCCAGGGAATCTTGTTTGCCTTGAGGGCTCCATTCCATTGTGGACAGCATGATAACAATTGATGGGGTCAAAATCAAAGATGAGTGGTAAAGGGGACTTGGGAGGTTGCAACTGGGAGAAAAATCGGTGACTTATCAAACTATTTCCTAACCTGCAGTTAGATTGAAAAATGGCTTCTCTTAGCTCCAGCGAGAAGGTTTCTACAAGATGAATTGCTATCTAGTGATGGACTAAGGAAGAAGGGCATAATTCTGACTTTATGAGAATATAATCTGAAATCTGGAAACTCACTATTTAGACAATATTAACTCACATCCTTTCTAAGTTTTGTTAGCGTCCAAAATGAGTGCATTACTTACGGCTAGTTCAGTCTAAAGTCATTCAAATAACAGTTTAAATGGGGATGAGGAAAAAAAATCTGACAATTTGAAGCAGAGATGGAATGGGATGATCAAATGATAAATTGCAAAGAGATTACTAGAACAACAAGGGGGGGGGGAGGGAAGCTGTAGCTAGCAGGCAATTGTTGATCACAATAAAATAAGATTCCTGGAGTGTCTTGGTACAAGCAGAGAATTTTGGCATTGCCTTGACTCAGGTTGCTTTTAGGGCTGAGTGCCAGGAAATTTTAGATTTTAGTAGTTGGGATTGCACTTGTCATAACCATTCTCTACGTGGGACATCCTATGCCACATGGGACACATTAATACATCTGCATGATATGTAGAGAGAAAGCGAGAAAACGCTGGGAGCCACAGTGGGAGGTAGAAGAGATACAATCAGGAAAGTCATCTAGATTGGATGTGCCACTGTTTTCTACTCCAGTTGTAAATGGCATTTGGGTGGAAGCCACAAAATTTCACCTTACTTAAGTGATGAGACGTTTGTTTATCAGTGATACCCTTGGAAGGAAAGATCATTAGTGTCTTAAGATCTTTTGCAATACATGGGCTTCTTTAAATAAAATTTGAGCGTGGGGACAGGCAAATGTACTCAAGGATCCATTTAACTGTTGTGGAGCAATAATCATTCACAGAATAGTATGAAACCAGGTAAATTAAAATGAAATGATTAAATTAAACATAATGTATGTAATTAAAAGAATAAAATGCAGTTTTACAGCTTTAGAATAATATGTTCATTTGCTTCAGTCTCCCCAATTTCATTTCCCATTCAGACAATAACAATATAGCAATGAATTTAATTTTCTTATCACACCAGTACATTGATTTCCAATTGCCCACCTATGAAATGAATTGATTTCTCTCCCAGTCTAATTAACTAATTAACTGATTGATTTAAAATGGATTTTCCTCATCCTTCTCCTCCATCTGTACAACTAATTCTAAAAAAAAAAAAAATCATCCCAGTTTTAAATTTACATTCTTCCTACCATGAGAAACAGTAAAAAGGAAAGTGTGTCATCTTTTATCCAGCTCATTGACTGGGCTCCTGATGAGGACCAGAAGAGATAAAAACATGTCTGATCAATACTCTCATTATTATCAAAAAGTCTTTTAAAAAATTTGATGGGCAGTTATTATTCTGTTTGCGATAGCAAGTAACAGCAAAGCAGTTTGCTTTTGTCATTGGCCTGTCATTGGTTGAGAAGGAGAAGAAGATACATGGAAAGACAAAAATGGTGGCAACCACAATAAAAGTTATGGTGCCACTGAAATGTGGCAGCAGAATCTGGAAGACCTGAGGTCCCACTTAATTTCCATCAGCAGGCTTTATATAGGACTATAAGTTTTCACATACGTTCTATAACAAGTCTTTACTGTTATACTGTATACTATAAATGCTGACTTGGAGATCATTTTGTCTGGTGCAATAGTTAATTATCAAATGTGGTATAATAGTAATGGGAAGAATGGACTATATATCTCATTGAGTGACTCTATCCCAACCACTACCTCTTAAACAAGTCCAAAAATATTGAGGGGAGATGGAGTAAGAGTGGCCTTCAAAGCAGGTCCTTTATGATGGGTACTGTATGCAGACGATTCTATTTGGACTTCTGATCCAGTTCACTTCAGTGTGTTGGATTTTATTTCCATGAACTTCCAAATACCTTTGTATCAAAATGAAGAGGTGGAGTGTAATGATGTCACCCACTATTGAGAATGCACTCTGTTGGAGCCCCAGTTTTGTTGAATAAATGAATGTTTCGGCCAACCTTGTTTGAATCTATAATATCTGGCTATGGATTGCCCAAATCAGTAGGGGTTGGACTAGTAATCCTTCAAAGATCCAAAAAGGATTTTTGCCTTAAGGTAAGATGGGTGGCCTATAAATTTTATAAATAAATAAACATGACACTGTACTTTGTATGTCATTGTAATGAAATGATTGGCTGTCTCTTTGCCCAGTCATAGGCTCAAAAACTTAACTTCCAGGCTGCTTTAGGAAAGTCAGGTTATACATTGCTAGGGCTGCAATAAGAAGCACACGGCCTTTTCAGCAAAATTGTTTGAATAAGAAATAGGGTTGATAAAACATTTATTGATGTAAGTAGAGGAGATTTTAAAAACAATTGATCCCTTCATAGGACCTAGGAAGTTCACAAACTCATTTAGTGAACTACAATGGGATTCTGAAAAGATGGCTATTGGGGCAAAGAAGCCAAAAATAATGTTCTCAAGTTCTAGCTTTTGGAGAGTATTTTTGTATTGTCAATTGCAAAAGCTAATGACAAATTGGGTTGTTCGGCAGAAAAAAGTAAGGGAAAATTGCATAGAATGTCTGTAATGATGGCAATTTTGAAAAACTGTCAGTGATATTTTACCATTACTTGATTGTACTGCTAACTGCTTATCATAGTAGAAATCACACCCATGCTGTATTGCCTGAGGAAGAACTTGTAGTAGTTTGCTTGGTGATGGTGACATATGTTATAATTTCCTTATTTAGCTGCAAAGACATATTGCCTGCCCAGCTGCCTGTTTATACATGAAGTTAAAACACATCACGATTAGCAATAAAATACAGCTAGATAATAAAATAATGTAACCATTAAAGTCCCATTGAAAGAGATGGGTCATAATCAATAAAACGTCTTCTTTTAAGACCTGGCTGTACTGTAAACTATAAGATCTTTTAGGCACAAATGGCTGTATTGGTATCTAAACACCCGGTTTCTCGTGGTAAATAGTTTGAGTTATTTCCTCTTCATCTTTCCACTAAGGACTTATCCATATGAGGACATGTTCTCAAAATACAATGTCCCTCTCATTCCCAATTAATAGTTGAAGCTATCTAATTCTGTGTTTATTTGATCTGATATTAATGTAGTGTTTTTCACTTCTTCTGATACCAGCCTGGTGATATGAATAACTTTGGATGCTTTGGTAGTGATTGTAGAGATGATGTGGCAGGACCTGGGATCTGCTCAGCTCCTATTGGCAGCTTTGAGCTATTATGGCATCCTTGTCTTCTTTGATCACTGTGAAGTCTCTCCACAGTCATTTTGTCTTGGGCAACAAAAGTGACCAAGTATGGGAAATCTGATGCAAACGGCCAGGCATGTGTTATGAAGGGTCTTTAACTATACATTTAGATAAATGCCTTGAGTGATAGGCAGTTTGCATGGTGCTCAGCACTGGTTAATGCAAGCCCATCTTCCTGTCAACAGTCACCCAGCCACTCATTTTATACAGAGCAAAAAAGGCAAATTGTAAGTGAGCAACTGAAAGAAATAAAATATGACAAGAGAAAGAGAATATAGTGAGATAGTGAGACAGCAGGAAAGAAAGAGCAGTGACTAAGTGGACAAGAGGGTGCAGGAAGAGTGGGAAAGTGCAAGATGGTGAATGATGAAACTAGTGGTGGTGGAAAGAGAGCAGTGATGTGGTTAATAGAGAAAGAGGGAATAATGGAGTGGGTGATAGATCAGGGGACAGAGCAAGCTCTCGTGTGAAATGTTGTGATAGAGCAGGCAAGGAAGCAAGTGACAAAGTGACTAAAGCAATGGGCTGGCAATAGAGTATATGATGGAGAAGATGATGGAGCAAGAGACTACGGATATGGATAATGGAACAGGTGATACTTTCATTGCAAAAAGATCCATAGTCAAAGAATTCACTACAGGTACAAGAAATTATAACTATCCAGACCTGTACATGTCCTGACTTTTCAAAAAGGGATGTTGCAATCTGCTTCCCAAATTCTAGTTATCAAAAGGTAGACCCTAGATTAGATAAATAATCTAATTGGTCTCTTTCTTTTTAAATTATTCCCTTTTGGGGAGCTTAACTTTTAAAGGACTTGAAGTTGAAATGTTTCATTTTTTTGAGTGTAGGAGGTCCTTCACTTAGTGATTGTTAGAAGTGGCACTGAAAAAAGTGACATGACCATTTTTTAACACTTATGATTGTTGCGGCATCCCCATGGTTGCATGATTTACATTCAGATGCTTGACAACTGACTCACAGTTGTCAAGTGATGGTTGCAGTGTCCCAGGGTCATATGATCACATTTTTCAACTTTCTGATAAGCAAAGTCAATGGGGAAACCAGATTCACTTAACAACCATGTTACTAATTTAACAACTGAAGTAATTCAGTTAACAAATGTGGCAAGTAAAAATGTGTACAGGACTACCTGTATGCTTTAATATACATTCAATATACTCTACATTCGTGCACTAGATAATACTTTGGAGAAACCAGCCTGTTTAGCATGTGTGTGTAGTTCATATTATTTCTGTTAGTCCATTTGCAATTTGAAATTGAATGGAACTGTGCCATGATCATGTGACTTGGAAGATTTCTGAAAATGGATAAAGATCTAGAGATAGAAATAAATAGAACATGAAGAAAGGCATTTCCTTTCTCACACCTCACAGTGCTGAAACAAATACTACACCAAACAATGTGCAAACTATCCAGACTAAATCTTATGAAATGGTCAATAAATGACCTGAAATCAAATTGCTGTATTGTGCATATGCTCCAAAATAAAATTAATTTGTGGCTACTATTCTCCATAACCAGATTAGTCTGTAATCCTATATTCATTGATCTGGAAGAAGGGCCCGTTATTTCTGAAGATATGTGCACAACCCACAACCTATTATTATTTAAATAATTAGTATTTATTATTTAAATACTAAACCCAGTATTTAAATAATACTATTTAAATAGTATTTAAATCATATCAGGGGAAGGGGCTTAATTTTTAAGATATCAGGATCTGTCACATGAACAAAATAATTTTTTTCTTTTATTAAAGAAAAGAATCCTAGTACCGAAATTCAGAGTCAGATGTTGATTTGAATTAATTTATTGTTTAAAGGATTACTAAAGTTAAATGACTAAGACTATTTGCAATCCAAAATATGTAGGGTTTGTGAGCAATAATTATTTTTATAAATATTGTAAATTGTGGCCACTCCAAAAATGATGCCCACTTCTGGGCCTCAGTCATGCAGCCCAGGAAAGTCAAGGAGTGTAGCACCATGTCATTCTTCCCTCATGCAAGCTCCGGGTGCCTGGGGATCTTCTAAAAATAAGTGTGCAATTGGTATTGTATACTTACTTCATGTTATATTATATATAGAGAGAAGTTTCTTCTATTTAAATGAAGCCTGCTGAATCAGTTACTTGTATGTGCTTCTGAATGTGTTTGCTGCTGCAAACTCTGACATAAATGTCTTAGTTACCAACATAAATTTTGAGCTCAGTTATGATCATCAGTTGAGAACTGTAGTTTTTATACAGCTCCATTCACTGTTGAGATACTAAAACTAGAGAGAGGGGCAACTTCATAAGGCAATCTTTCTCTCTTCTTGCAGTTAATATGCCCTTTAATTTACCAATTTGAGCATGGCTCCTGTCTAGTCTCAAAAAACTTTTATTGAACAATTTCCAGTGTCCAGGAACATTTATTTAGTTATCATTATAAGAATATGGTTAACTCCATTTTCCTCCCCATTTGTTTCTTGGATAGAATTCTAAATATATTTAATTTTTCCTGAATTTCTAATTAGCAGCCTTTCCAGAGTTATGGTAGAATAACTAATAACTAATTAGCAGCCTGCTCTTAGTTATGGCACAAATAAGCAACTCAAGTTCTAGATGGTCAATTACTCATCCCTTCGATAATTCGATTTTCTTGCTCTGCATGTTCAATTCATTTAGGAACTAGGTGGGGAGGGGTGAGTGGGTGGGAGGAAGCTGGAGATATGAAAGAGAAGAGACCTTGGCGCAGAGCAGGATTATGCAATGTCATGGGTACATTAACATTTGGATCAAAATTTTACATTGTGTCAACTCAGTAAATAGTATAAATGGTTCAGATTTGCAATAAAT
>JAEANM010002429.1:0-24591 GCA_017656035.1 Myanophis thanlyinensis | reverse complement strand
CTTTGTCATTTAGGCTTTTGATTATGCTTTCTTTCCCTGGAAAAGGAAGAGGAAAAAATGGAAATGGGTGACAGATTATCCTAATGGAAAATTTCACTACTTTTATAGGCATCTATTATCCTGCTTTGTACTTTTATTTTTTTTTAAATTATAGGTGCACAAAAGATTCAAGGGGAAAAGGGTAAAGGGGGGGGGGGAAGGCAAAAGGAAGCCATTACAATGAATGAATTACTTCTAATTAAAGTAGTACCATGCTAATAAAATTAACTGCTAAGAATGGTTTATATTTTACCCATGTCAAAAATAGAAATTTGCAACTGTTTAAAAGCTTTTGCAAAGTCATTGAGGTGACAGTAGGCACTTTTCTTCATCAAGCATCCAGATAACTTTTTAACATGTATCATTGTGAGCCTTGGTGGCACAGTGGGTAGAATGCAGTACTGCAGTACTTCTTCTGACTGCTGGTGCAAATCTCACCAGGCTCAAGGTTGACTCAACCTTCCATTCTTCTGAGGTGGGTGAAATGAGGACCCAGATTGTTGGGGGCAATATGCTGACTCTGTAAACTGCTTAGAGAGGGCTGTAAAGCACTATAAAGCGGTATATAAGTCTAAGTGCTATTGCTATCCCTCTGGATGTAGCTTAGAGGACAATATTTCCCTTTCAACAGGAGGGAATGCATGGAGGAAGTGCCAGGGTTGGTGAAAGCATCAGAGTGAACATAACAGCTGTATACTTCAAACTGGACATCTGGCCAGCCGTGGGTGTTTTGCACACATTCCTTCCTTTTCCTTTACCATCCACACTGGGATGTGGGAAGCAGGAAGCATGTGTCACATTTGCTAACATCCATTTTGTATAAAGTACTATATTTAAATTTAAAGTACACATTTAACAAACAATGGAAAAACAGTACCATCCCCATCTTACAGTTTCAGATAACTAATCCATATTTGCTATAATAATAGCAATAGCACTTAGATTTATATACCATTTCACAGTGCTTTACAGCCCTCTCTTAAGTGGTTTACAGAGTCAGCATATTGCCGCTAACAATCTGGGTCATTTTACCGATTCTGGAAGAATGGAAGGCTGAGTCAATCTTGAGCTGGTGTGACCGCTGGCACCCGGCAGTCAGTAGAATTACTCTGCAATACTGCATTCTAACCACTGCACCACCATGGCTCAGTGGTTCTTTGTACATGTAAGGGAAAGACTGATCAATGTTGTTCTATGTGAATATTTAATGCTATATTTAAAAGCTGAATTGTTTTCCTGTAGGTATCTTATGTTTGTTTTCCTTCTTTTTTCTGCTTTCCCCCCCATTTTGTTGTATCCCTTACTCAAATTAGGTATATTATAGCAAATAAAAATTATATTTAAAAAGTTTTACTGCAACTCCATGATGCAGACCTAGGCATGTCTTCCCTCATTTGTTTGACTGGGTTCTCTTTGCTTAGTTTTAGGACATGTAGAGAATAGGTCATGCTTTAGGTCATATTTATGCAGAAATACTGAAGATTCAAATGGGTTCACAAACCTTTAAGCATCACTGTAATTTAGTGTTTCTAAACATATCTACCATGAATAAGTTCCCTATAAGACAGAAGCATTATGAACATCAATTTGCTGTTTTAAAAACTAACACTTGTAGTACTGGTAATATCTTTCTGCTAATTCTATTATGCTAAACAAAGAATATTTAAGCAAAAAAATCACTCTAGCTGTAAAGTATGATTATCTTTCTTCTTAAAGCTATTTGCAGATTTATAGGTTACAGAATATTTCTATTCATTTCATCGAAGACTAATCTTATGACTAACCCTATAAATTGAGATTCAGTTTATGAGTTTGCAGTTTGGTCATTCCTGAATTCATGACTATTAATAGTTAAATAATTCATTATTTATACAACTAAGGACTACTCGGGGTTCATATGTACAACAAATGAAAAAGATGGATGCTAAAGAGAATACGATGCTTTTTTTTCCAGTTAGTAAGTTTAAATACGTAACTACATAATATTAAAAATAGTTGATGAATAAAAAATAGATTGATATTTTAAACTTCAGAAAAGAAAATATATAAAGGATCAGAGGTCAGAATGGCCAGTGAAGCTGGACTCTGAGATGAAGTTTTTCCTGAATGAAACTGCAGGTTCTTAGTGTGATAATGTTCCTTGAACACATAGGGTGTCATTGGACTTGAAGGTAGCATCTATGGCAAGAAGCGTATTTGTAGGCTTGCACTTTGTCCCTTCCTGAGCCAGCTGAATCTCAGCCATTGCAATATGTCTGCTTTATTTCATTTATGTATTTGTTATTATTGTAAGGTGCCTTGACTGTTGGAATAAAAAGAAAGGCAGAATATATATTCAGTAATAAATAAACAAATAATTTCCTGCTTATGATCTGATCATTCATCCCCCAGCTACAACATTCTACTACTCTCATGTCTAATAGCAAGAAATACAATTATAACTTTCTAACCTTCTTTTACAGCAATATACACCACCAGCTCTCATCACCATCTCCATGGAAGAAAATTTAGTAAATTAATCAAAAGAGCAATTCTATCAAATTGATCAAAAGGACATTCTCTTCAAAATTGTAGAAAAAAACCTCCATAATGCTTCCAGAAACTTTGCATTCTGTACTGTATGTATTTAGACTGCAACTGAGGTGTCTCTATCAATATATCACACTCACATTCCTACTTTTATGTTTTGCAGAGTAAGACTATAATTGAAATCTAGCCTGATACATCATTAAGACCAAAGTGGGAAAGAAAGCCTGGCTCACCTGCAGCCTCTCACCAAGCCTCTTTTTATTTGTAATGAGGTTTATATCAGCCTTGATCAGTTCTGACCTGAAATGCCTTCCAAACAATTATCACAATGACAAAGCCTTCATCTCCCATTAATCCCTAGTCTGATGGGACCTTAGGTAGATTGTTGCACTGTTTCACCTTGCTGTTTTGGGACAAAGGCCATCATTTCTTTCAATGAGGAGATAATCCTTCAGAAAATACATCTATGCTGATGACCAGAGCAGTGCCATTTTTAGTTTTGCACCAAAGGACCTTATGACTTTTTATTTGTTGTGTTCTGATACACCTGCATAGGAGAGAAGAAAGAATCCAATTATTTCATGGCAATATGCATCAAGCACCTTCTAAAAGAATAAAGCCTTGAATAGGGGAAACAACTATCATGGAGGCTGAGTTCTTTTAACTTTTTAAAAAATACAGTATTATCTTTTTGTGAAGCTTCTATTAAGGGCAATTGGTTCAGCCCTGGACACTTTTGCTATCTTTAATGCTATTTTATTGAAATATCAACACCCCCCCCCTTTTTACTTTCAAATGCATAATTACTGCACTACATTGTATAATGGTATATTTCAGGAAAATGACCTTCATAGTTACCTCAAGGCTTTCTGACTTATGCATTGAATTATATGCTATTCAGTTCTTTAACAACAATAATTCTGCCTGCTTTGACTTGTTAACTCAATAGCTTTACCCAAAGAGCTTAGCACTTCTCAATTCTTTTGGCTTGCAATTGCAAACCAGTTGTTTTGTGAAGATTAGACCTGAGAAAAGCATGTGCTTCAATATGTTTTGATAATAGCAAGGACTTGGGTGACAATCCAGTGGAAAGCTCTCTTGGGGAGCCCATGAAGTAAATGGAACCTGTGTGGTGCTTTCTTTCAGAATTTTGAGTCACCTTGTACCATTACGTCAGCTTCAAGTTCTGTGTGTTCAGTGTAGAGAGTTGGCTCTATAATTCCTTTCAGGTAAATGCAGTAGAAGGCAAGCAAAAAACCCTGCCCAAACTATGACTAATAGGCTATGATATGGGGCATCTTTTAGGAGAGGTTGGCCAAACTCTTCTCCAGTATAATTAAGTCATTCCCTATAAAAACAACAAGGTGGTGAGACCCAGTTTGGTGTAGATAAGGCATCAGTCTAGAAACGGAAAAACATGAGTTCTAGTCCCACCTTAGGTAAAAAGCCAGTTGGATGACCTTGGGCCTGTCACTTTCTGTCATCCTAGTAAGGAGGCAATGGCAAAAAATTTCTAAAACAAATGTTGCCAAGGTAACTGCAAGGAATTGTCTTGGAGAACTGGACACAATTGAATGGAGGGGAGGGGGAAGGGTCATCTTTCAGGAAATGGCCAAAATCTTGTCTTCTGTGGTACCCGAGCCTGTAAAAAGAAAAAAGAAAAAAGACTCCATAAAAAGGGCATTTTCCCTAATATTTTAATTGTTTTGCTTCCCATCTTGTCCTAAGATGTCTCCTGTTTTTTTCCTCATGTTGGATGTTTGTGTGTGTGTGCATACACGTGCGCATGCGTGCATGCGCACACACACATACACACACACACACATATTTATGAGATACAAACATGTATTTATAATAAAATCCTAAAGTTTTATGTATTCTGACTGTCTTAATAAATGATCGGCTTTCCACTGTGCCTAATTCAGAAGCTTTTACTATGCAGGAAAGTGGAAGAGGTGACCTACATACATCTGAGTTTCTATCTCATGCTCAAAGTAATATCAGTTATTATAATTTCAGTAGCTAACTCTCAGGGAAGCTGGGGAATGGAACACCCCCGCAACCCAAGACAGACATTTATATTTCCTATCCTGCAAAGTAAACTATGCCATAAAGTTCTCTTTGTTATTTACTTAATATTCAGTGCTACAATCCACATGTTTTTATTATCGCCTAGCCTTAATGCACCATAATCGGATGTCTGGTTAGGTGTTAAGTCTGTCAAAAAGAATGGGTCCTCTTTCCAAAGCTTCTTTTGCTTTGTGTAAAAGTATTCCAAGCAGTCCAACTTGTATAAGTATATTCAGCCAAAAAAATAACTGTACAACTTGTTTCTCATTGAATGTATTTATCTGAAAATCCAAGTAATTCATTAAATGGTTTTTACAATAAAATGAAATGTGCAAAATGCTTTCTGACATTGTGCTAAGCCATGATGACCAAATTCACACACAAAAGTGCATGTATTGTATAATCATAATAGCTGGTTTCACACATCATGCTAAGCCAAAAGCAAACAAACCACACTATGGCTTAGCATGAAATATAAATCAGACCACTGACATAATTAGTCAAGACTTTAAATCCTAAGAATTTAATCAAGGAATTTTCCAAGGAGGCACCTTGGCCAAGAGACCTCTAATACTGGTTTCATGCCACTAAAAGATAAAGGAGGATTTGACAAATAGATATTTCTGTAAGTTGGTCTACTCTAGGTGGGAGACAGGTCAGTTAGAGTTTGCAATCTAAAGCCTATTTTGAATCCTTCAGATGATTTTGGTGTATGCTCATTAAATATTATTGAGTAATTGGGAGAAAAGATATACTACTGGACTGCTACATTCACAGGAAACCCTGAAGCACAAAGTAGACAGCTACCTTTTGCTCTAGTGTGTTATGCAAACATATGGCTAGCTTATTGTTCAGTGTCCTGGATGAACTAGCAAAATGTCTGTCTGTCTGACTGCCTGCCTGCCTGCCTGCCTGCCTGCCTGCCTATCTATCTATCTATCTATCACCTACTCACTCACCCACCCATCATCCATCCAATTTGGAGATTGTCACAAAGTTGGGGTTTGAGTCAATCCTAATTTACTTGTTACCATGGTATGTTTGATTGTAAAGACTAAAATCAGCAAAACTTTATCTAGCACTGCTTTGACTAGACAGAACCATTGAAATGTGGAATAAGAACATTCCAGTCTCAAGGTTAAAAAACAATGGCTTGAATTCTGTGTTCTGCAGTGTGCAGAGTGTCTGCATACGGTATATCATGACTTCTTATTTGTCCACTCTAAAGCAATTTATCTAGCACTATCAAGTCCTTGAAGACCTTCTGTTATTTAATTCCTGAATGGAGGATTGAATTTCTGGAAGAAAGTAATTCCACAACATTACAGATATTTGATTTTGCTCATAAATGGTTTTGCTCATAAATTTTGAAGATGTCATGTTTCTGCTATGCCTTTCATCAAGGAATCTGCAATCATCAAAGGGTGTGTTCCAGATCATAACAGATATATCCTTCCCCATCCAGGACTATAGAACTGTGCAGAGCCTTTGAAAGAGGTGGCCCCTCCTCAGTGCAGTCATATTGTTAGCAAGCCTCACAGAAGCTGTTTTCAATTGTGCATACTCACATCTTTATTAATTAGAAAATTGGTATACATTAAATGAGGGATATTTCTTACGAGGAAAGGACTGTTTAAAAAAAAATCTGTTCAACAATGATGGGAAATTGTAGAACTAGCCCAAGATATTTCATTGTCAAAGAAAAATTTTCTATCATCTAGGGGTATCCATAAATTATTATTTTTTAAATGGCCACAGTTGTGTGACTAAAGCTCTACCTATTTTTATGTATGTCACAGATGTAATCCACATTAAAAAGCAAGAAGAGCCATCATATTGTCCTTTTTGATCGCACCCATTGGACACTCTTGTTGTCATCAAACCCCATCATGTAAAGTAAGACCTTATTTTGCTTTGTATGATGGTGTTTTGTTGATAAGACACTCTTCTTCAGGCAGCAAAATTTCTTGGGTTGACCTACAAAAATAAGGCATTTAAAATTATTTACTGTCCTTCAGAGCATTCAGATCAGTTGCAAAAGATAATTTTAACTCCATTATCTTAAGGTTCTTCTAACTTGCAAAGGTTTTTTTTTTTGTGTGCTAAGATCATCTCCCAGGTTCTTTATGATGTTCAATTTACATTTTTACAAAGTTTAATATCTTGAAAGCTGTCCAGTCCAAATTAATAACAGCAATACACACAGTTCCAAGATGCTGCTCTATGGTTAGAGACAATTCTGGGATATTGATTTTCAAGCCACTTTAAGCCAAGTATCCAACCATACAGTTTATGGTTTCTTCTCAAATGGGACTATGGAACCATTATCGTTCTCCTATTCTAATTCTGAAATTTCATTCGGCTTTCACCTTGACCTACCTGGATGTACTATACCTTCTGCAGTTGTGGGGGTGGTATGTACACATCTCTTTTCAGCAGTGCTTATGTCCATGTGGCTCTGTGGAATCCTTAACCCATATGCTTCTTTGTTGTTCTCTCTACAGGGAATCAAGCAATATATATATATTCATTCCATTTTAAAGAAATACCTTGATAGAGAGGCATACTATCTATCTGTCACTGCTTCTATTTGACCAGCGCCCTGACATTTCTTTCCCAATTATCTGATTTTGTGCTATAATTTGTTGCATCTATCTTACTTAGGATTTAGGTTTAGCACAAATTTTGATGATTGCCACTGGTATCTGTTATAGTTACTATAATAATGTATTTTATATAATTACATTTTTAAAACGTTACTGATAATTACAATTTATTATTGTGCTTTCTGGCCCAAAGGTTCCTATCCCATTTTAGTCTTTAGTTAGAGAAAAGGTTAAATATTTACATATACTTTTCTTTTTTATATATAAAGTTTTTCATTTTTTAACTTATCAAACTTACATCATCCATTAAACAGTGTGTTTTCTGGGTGCAATTTACATAGTAATAATTATATACTATATAATATTCATTAGATTAATATTCATTCCATAATCTTACAATAATAATGATTATAATAATTTTTCTTTCCTCCTTTAGTAGCTCTCCTTTACTTCTATAATCTTAATTAAAGTCCATATTTCTAATTTTTATTTTTATTATCTAACCATTGGTAAAATACCTCCCATATCATATAATATTCAGTTTGTTCTTTTTCCTTAATTTCTAACATCAATCTATTCATTTCCGCACATTCTAATATTTTTTAAATCACTTTCTTCTCTGTGGGAATCTCTTTGCTTTTCCAAAATTTTGCAGTTAATATATGTAAAATAAAATATACATTCTCCTTGCTATATTTTTCTGGTAGAATGCCCAACAAAATATTTCTGGCTTTAAATCAATATGTTGTTTTATCTTTTTTTCCAGCAATGTATGTATCTTTGTCCAATATTTTCTTGCTTTTGGGCACGTCCACCACCTGTGGTAATATGACTCAGATGTCTGATAACATTTCCAACATTTAGCCAATTTATCCATAAACATCTTTGCCAGTCTCGATGGTGCAAAATGCCATCTATACAGCATATAAATTCTCTTTATAAGCAGTTAACATTGTCAATGTATAATTCCATAGTTTCTTCCATTTATCTAACTCTATTGTATAACCAAAATTTTTCACTATGCTATCATTGTCTCCTTTACCTGTTCATATTCCAGTTTAATACTTAATAAATAACTATACATTTTCTTTTTAAGTTTTTCATCTGTCCCTGTTAATACTTGATCTAATTCTATTAATTCTTTATAAAAACCATATATTTTATCATCTTTCTCATATCTAGAATGTATTTGCACTTGAATATTTCCACAGACTTTTCATCTTAGCAGTTTGGAAGGGAGCAGATAATGTGTTATCTACCACAGTTCTCATTCCCACTGCAGAGCATCAACCACAAAGAGGGGGAGAAAAGTACAAAGGTAACTATTGTAAATGTGTGGGGAAAATCCATTTGGTTCCCTAAACAAACTTCCTTTTGGTCCAGATGTTCTAGCAATGTAAATTCAGCATTTAAGAACATAACAGAACCAATGCAACATCAAACATATCTGACCTATCCAAGAAGCATAAACCCACCTGACCATTCACCAGCACACGGAGCATAAACTACATTAAATTAAAAAGCATAGAATATACTGTACATAAAAATAATGAAAAACTAGAAGATACATTAAAAAAGAAAGCATATATAAAAAGAATAGTCTAAAAGAATCTAAAAGAAGGTTCAGGATCATTAGATTGCTGTAAGGGAGCATTAAGGTTTGTATGTTGAAGACTATATCAAATTACAGAGCACTCTAATATCATGAACTAGATGCTCCTAAAGTCTAGTCTAGTTTATTTCACAGGCCCCCATCTTATGAATTTTAAGTGCTACAATGCAGAACAGTACACAACAACAGAGTATATTGTAGCAAGGTTAGTATCGGAAAGTAGCAGAGAAGTTTGGAGTTGTCCTGTGTTCCCTGAATATTTATGCATTAATGATGAAATGAAGTAGTAAAAATGTATTTGTAACACAGGCCCTGGAAAACCATATGCTCTGTTGTTTCTGTGTGTACAAAGTTGTAGTGTACAGTTGTTTATCTGAGTAAGGAAACTTCCTGTATCAGTCTTTAAAGACAGCTGAGGTGAGGGTCTCTGCTGTGTCCCAAAGCCAGCTTGGGAGAAGATGGGCTTTCTTGGCTATGTGATTTCAATAACTCTGAAGTTGAACTCACAGACAGGGCTAATGCTTCTGGCTAAGACCTGAAAGAGTTTGAGTCCACCAAAAGGTATGTTATTTCTCTGTTCTTTCTCAGCCAAAATATTTGGCCTGGCCTTTTGATACTTCCCAGCAGAGTCAGAAAAGGAGAAATGGCTTGGGCATGTAGAGAATAACTGCTTTGAAAAGAAATGTGAGAGTACCTAATTCTACTTCTGAAACATTATCAAATCAAATCAAATCAATTTTATTCATCACATACATAGTCACACATGGTAGGAAATGCAGTGAAATGTGTATGCAACTGCCCTGCGACCGTAGGTAGTAGAGCAAGAGATACTAGTATAGACAGGGTAGGAGAGTAAGTTAGGGGGTGATATAGAGGGGTTGTTATAGTTTATGGTTTAGGGTCCATATTGCCTGTGGGAAGAAGCTTTTCCTTAGTCTCTCTGTGTTGGCTTTCAGGGAGCGGAGGCGTCTTTCTGACCACATCATGGCGAATAGTCCACTGTTGAGGTGGCTGGGGTCCATCATTATTTTCCTGGCTGTGGTTTGGCATTGTTTGTCATATATGGAGTGTAGTTCAGGGAGCTTGGTGCGAATGATGCACTCTGCTATGTGCACCACTCTCTGTAGGGCTTGCCTGTCCTGTATGGTGCTATTTCTGAACCAGGTGGTGATATTGCCTGTCAGGATGCTTTCTGCTGTGCAGGAGTAGAAGTTCCTGAGCACTTTGGGGAGCAGTCTAAAGTTTCTTAGTCATCTAAGGTGGTATAGATGCTGCCGGGCCTTTCTCACCACAATGTCAATGTGTCGGGTCCATTTCAGGTTCTGTGAGATGTAGACGCCTAGGTATTTGAAGCAGTCCACTCTCTCAACTGGATTCTCGTTGATGACAGGGGTCTGGTATGATCTTTTCTGCTTTGTACAATAGTCCACTATCAGCTCCTTTGTCTTGCTGATGTTGAGGAGGAGGTTGGTTTCCTGACACCAATTCTCCAGGTTCCTAACCTCATCTAGGTAGGCTGTCTTGTTGTTGGAGATCAGGCCCATCACAATGGTGTCGTGTCATCAGCGAAGTTGATGATGGTGGTGGAGTCTGTAATGGCCATGCAGTCTTACGTGTATAGGGGGTATAGCAGGGGGCTCAGAACACAGCCCTGGGGTGCTCCGGTGTTGAGGGCGAGTGACTTTGAGACATGCCCATCCATCCTTACTGCCTGTGGTCTCCCAGTTAGAAAGCTGGCGATCCACTGACATAGGAGTGGGCTGAGACCCAGGTGCTTCAGCTTGCTGGTGAGTGTGGAGGGGATTATTGTGTTGAATACTGAACTGTAGTCCACAAAGAGCATTTTGACATAGTTTGCTTGTCTGGTGTCCAGGTGAATGAGTGAGGTGTGGAGGAGGTGGGAGATGGCAGCGTTGGTTGAGTGGTTATGGTGATAAGCGAACTGTATGGGGTCTAGAGTGTCTGGTAGTGAGGAAGTGATGAGTTTTTTGATTAATCGCTCAAAGCACTTCATCACTGTGGAAGTTAGGGCTACGGGGTGATAGTTGTTGAAGGTTATAGGATGTGGTTTCTTGGGGACAGGGACGATGGTGGACTCTTTGAAACACGTAGCAATTGTTGATTGGAGTAAAGAGAGGTTGAATATTTCCGTGAACACCGGTGCCAGTTGGTCTGCGCAGGATCTGAGGATGCGGCCTGAAATTCCATCTGGTCCTGCTGCTTTCCTGGTGTTCACCCTCCTGAAGGCTCTCCTCACTTTGTGTTCCGAGATGGTGGGTGCATTTCCAGTGATGGCATCCCTTTCTTGGCTGCAGCTCTTGGCGTTGTTGATGCCACCTTTGCTAGTGCATTAAAGCTTGGGTCCTACAGGTACTGATTTGAGAGTATACACCACTGAACTAAAGGGGGATCAATGCTGAATAAACATGGCTCATTTTATTTGACTGGTAAGGTATTAGCCAAAAACTATCATTTTAGGTAAAGTACTTTTAGGTAAAGATAAAGTCTCTTTCTAGTTGAAGTTAGCTCCTGGTGAGTTCATGGATTGTCATGTAGTTTTCTAGGCAGCAGGAAGGAAATAGTTTGTCCTTAGCTTCTTGGTGCATTTAACATTTTTTAATGGTACAATCTGCTTTATAGTCCCAGAGATTTCCTAGTGGTCTCCCACCCAATTAATACTACTTAATTTATTCTAGGTGCGGGGAGGTGGAGCCCAATCAAGATTTGCTAACTATGTACTTACATTCCTTTATAACAAAAGGGCCTTATTTCCTTCCCAGTGTAGTCTGTGTTGTGATTTTCCCTATTTGATGGATGCAGCTCATGGGAACAGGGCAGCACTGGCAACAAAATGGCAATGCACAGCTAGCATGCTTGATAATCAATTTGGAGGGTACCCTTCCTCAGGTGAGACCTGTTTGTGTCAAAAGTCTCAGACAAATATAGCCAACATGCTTTCCTCATAACAAAGTTGAACTGTTAAATATGTGAACATCTGTGTTCTCTATGCTAGAGGCCCTACCTGCTTGTCTGCCTATCTATCTTCCTATCTGTATTTCATACCTTGAGAAATGCATTTTGTATTTTTACTGCATGTTTTCTCAGGAATAAGATCCTTTTAAACTTTGAAAATCTCTTTTAAGTGTTATTGTTTTCAGTTAAACGGGTTTTATGCTATTATGTGATTAATATGTTGCAATATGATGAGATCTTTTAAAATATTACAGAATAGAATAGAGAATAAAATAATTGGAAGAGACCTTGAAAATCTTTTAGTCCCACCCATTGCTCAAACAGGAGACTCTATATCATTCCAGACAAATTACTGTCCAATCTCTTCTTAAAGCCCACAGTGATGGAGGATTAAAGCAAACAACTTTTTTTCTCAAACTAAATTTTTCCACTCCCCCCATCTACCCACTCAGGAAAAGCAAAGGGAAGCTTTCAAACTAAGTACAGACTAGTTGTAGGATTATGCCTCTTGTGTCTAATCATAAAGTAGAAGCAGAACAACAGGTAGCGCCTTTAAGCCACTACAGTTTTAGTGAGAAATCAATAGAACAAAGAAATATTTTTGCTCTGCTTTTTTCTCTGCCCAAATTATGAGGAAAATAAATCTGAAATATTGGAATAAGTAGTGGGAAACCTGCCTCTGACAATCAACTTATGGGAATAAATACTATATGTACACAGAAACTTCATTTGGGAACATTATGAGAAAGTTAAACTTGTGTATTTCATGTTTTTTCCCTCAGTGGAATTCTAAAATGTAAAATAAATTACTACAAATGTCATAATTTAGGAAAAGAGCTTTAGTTATGGGCTTTCATTACTTTGATTGAAAATCTTTTGCAATGTCATTGATAAAATTTATATATCAATAACAATTCTCAATTGTGTCAAAAAGCAGTGGCTCACTCAAAACATGCTTGAGGAAGCAAGTAAGGAAGAACCACTTCATCATGGATCTAGAAAGGGCCTTTCTCAGTGAAAAGGCCCTGGGTCTTTATGGGGTTCTGTAGATAATAAGTGATTAATGGCTGATCGGGCTCTCCACAGAAATCTTCTAAGGATTTCTTTATAGTTTAAGGTGCATACAAATCAGTTCTGAAATGGAATTCTCCTCCGGCAAAAAAAAAACAAACCCTTTCACTTCCTCTTGTTTATCTATGTGTCATTTGGTCAGAAACATCTTCCCCCAGTCATTGAACAAATATGTAACAAATGTCAGTATATTTTAAATGAAATGTTTGACAAAATTACTTATGTACGTTTGCACTCTAGAGTTTGAGCTTCAGCCTAAATAAAATATTTTAAACAGTATTAGTTTCAGTGAAAGTTTTAATATCGGTTTAACTCTCTTCTGAGGGGCTCCTTAAAATATTGGGGGCTTTTCCTGCTCCTCATCCTCAACAGAACTTAACTCTTGACTTGAGCTCTGTATCATAAACAGCCCTAAGAAAGATAGGCCTAAATATATTATTGTGGTGCATTTTTAAACAATAGAAACACCCTGTCCAGGCTGTGCTACTTCAAGCTGTAACAATGAGGGAAAGCTCCCTTCCACATCAAAAGACTCTTACAAGCCAGTGTGAGTCAGGCTAGGCAGCTCTTCTACCACCTGCCAGCCTTTCTTTTTGCCAGCATGTTTTCCACAGCTAAACAGATTCAGTCAAGTGAGTCCCATCTGCAGACTGAAGTACTGTTGGCCAAACAATAGCTGCAGTCTAATGTTGTTGGGATGTGGCAGAAAAGTTGTTTTACTCAGAAAACACCAACGGATTATAGGTGAAACCAATGCAGACCTGCATTTTAGGCGCGGATTACCCCATTAGCTGGTCAGCCATTTTTTTTAGCCACGCACTTCCCTCTCCGCCATTTTAGTGCCACCTCTTCCTATTTCGGGCCCTGATCCTTTCCTGCGAAATATCGTGAAGTATTAATATACAGAGGAGTTATCTTAAACTTGGAGAGGGGAGGCCCCTTCTTCATTTTTTGCACAAGCGGGGGCAAATTACAGCATGCGGCTTGCTTTCAGAACGAAACGCGGAGCTTGCGGGGCGCCCTGACCTCCGCACCTCCCGTCTGGCAAGCCAAGTACTGCCTAGTCTCTCACGAACGCCTTGCCTTGGCGGCGTTTTCCCTAAGCCAAGAGCCGTGACCCTACGGCGGGTCCTTGGTATCATCAGCACTGGGTCTCCCTGCCTCGTTATAGCTCAAGATTGCCCTTTGAAATTCGTGGCAACTTCGGGAAGGAACCCATCTTCTTCGGTTCATGCTGATAAACGAGGACAGGACAAGGGGACTCTCCTAAGGGTCCTATACCACTCGGTTTTGTTCTCTGCCTACGAATCGGTGTGAAACCCCTCCACTTACGAGCGCTGAAGTAGCTCTCCGTGATCCCAGCAGCGGAAGGGACTTTCCCCACTGAGCTTCAGCTCAGACCGGGAGCCCAGGATTCGCCTCCCTTCACTTCAGGATCAAACAAAAAGAAGCAAAAGAGGATGCCCGCTTTAAGGTCCGTCTGATTTAGGTCACGTAGATAGTTAACATGTCTCCAGCCCTGGGTCTCGCTCAAGGAACCATTCAAGTTTCAGGAAATCTAGGTATTTAATGGAAACTCGTTTTCTCCCAGGACACAGGTTCACCGGTTGTAGCTGGACTTCTACCGCCTCAAGCAAAGCTTGTTTTGCGTCTTCTACCCGGCTTTCTTCATCGATGGTTTAATGCACCTCTCAGCCTCCCTTTAATAAAAAAGAACCGTCTTGTCCAGATTATGAGCAACATTGTGCGTCTTGTAAAGCACGTGTGTTGAACTCCTGGTTGGGAGCCATTATTTCCAAGCCAATGTTTGCTCGGTAACAAATGTCTTATTTGTTCATTTATTAAATTTGTTCGTTAAATTTGTTTTATTTATTTGTTTGCTTATTAAATAAATTATTGTTATTGGCCTGAAAGTCATCTGATTCTCTCAGCTACAAGAGAGAAAGAGGATTCCCAGAAACTTGGTAGGATTATACAATTATCTGCGATGAGCAGAGGTCTCTTTCCACTTAGAAAGTTGAGGACGTATTTGCGGACAAGTAGCCCTCTCGTAAGGATAAGGCCAGAACAAAGCCTGTGTGTTACCATGGGATTTCCTCCCAAACGGTATCATCACCACAAAACTCGGAGATCAACTATGTTGTAGACAGAAAGCAATGTTGATCTTTGATAAGATTCTCTTGGTGACAGTCTTACTCCCGGCCCGGGACTCTCTTGCCTTTTTCCATAAACAGAGGTCTGAGGGACTGAGCCAGCCTTTCCTATGCGTTATTCTGTCGCCAGAATATTCTGTCCTCTTTGGTTTCCCGAGGTGCTGTCCGCATTCTTGGGTCTTCTTGGGGCGCCTTGCAGTTACTATATCCCAGTATATCCCAGTTTGAAGTTTTCCAGATGTGTGGAATGGCATCGCCCCATCGTGCCCAGGCCCCCGGAGCGGAAGAGTCTCTCCTATTTTTAAAATGTTCTTTTACCTACCTTCCCAGCTTTTCCGACTGTTTACTTCTTGAAAAGAAATTGGGATGGCGCCCCATTTTGTAGTCAACCAGTTCAAACCGGTCCTTGTAGTTCAGCACGCTACATCCTTTACTTTGTGTGTACGTGCAGCCTCCTTGCGTGTCAGCTATGTCAACTAGAGCCTTATAAGGAAGATTGGTCTTACTATCCCAAACTATCACCCCCTCGTTTGCAATGTTTTCCTTTTAACTGCCACGTTATACTAAAAAGCCCAAAGGAGTTGTCCACCCTCTTTATGGAGACATCGCTGGCCTTCCAGATCAGAGTGGCCAACCTTTCTGGATTTTCTGTTGGATACCCTCTAAGCATCTCCCACCGGTGCGGGAACGGGCAAAATGAAATCCTTCCAGTCGGGAGCCGGACCTCGCTGGGGAGGAAGGGAAGGCTGAAGCTAAAGGTCTTTGGCAATATTCGCCAATGGGAGCCCCCCCACCCCCGCCACACCTTGTCGGACTGTCCTCCCGGCGGGGGGCGGGAATGAACGAAGAGCTGTTGTGAGGTGCTCTGCCAATCTTTTCAGACTTCGAGAATGGAAATTCGGGGAACCCCTCCCTCGTTGGAGAGGGCGCCAGGCAAAGGATCCGGGACTGAGGGAGCGCGCGGGGGGCTGGCGGCAGGGGGCAGCGGTGTGGCTCCGCCCCCGCGGTATCCATCGTAAACCTGGCGCCGCCGGTCTAAAATAAACGCTAGCTAGAGAGAAAGGAAAGGGAGGGCTGGCGCGACGCCGCCACCTCCCCTCCTCTTCGCCCCCTCTTCCTCCTCCGCCTCCTCCTCCTCCGCCTCCCGCCGGGTTCCCGCGCAGCGGCGACGGCGCTCAGCCCCCTTTTTCTCTGGACTCAACAGCAGCGTCCGCCGGGCGATCAGGAAGGGAGCCCAGGGGCTGCCCGGCGAGCCATGTCGCTCAGCCCCAAGCACACGACTCCTTTCTCCGTCTCCGACATCCTGAGTCCCATGGAGGAGACCTACAAGAAGTTCGGCGTCATGGAGGGTAGCCTGGGCGCACCTTTGGGCGTGGGAGTGGGCGCCACCGCCTACCGCCAGACCTCAAGTTCAGCCCTCCCGTCCCAGCAGCAGCACCCCATGGCAGGCCACAATACTGCCGCCTACCACCCCATGGCCCACGCGGGAGTCTCGCAGTTCGCTCACGGTTCAGTGGCTGGCTATTGCAACGGCGGGCTGGGCAACGTGGGCGACCTGGCGTCCTATCCAGACAGCTTGCGCAGCAGCACAGCAGCCTCCGGCTGGTATGGAGCCAACCCGGATCCCCGGTACCCCACGAGTAAGCGGGGAGGGGCGAGAGAGGGAGGGACTGGATCAGCTGGGGGGGGTTCTCTTTGCGGGGGTGGAGGTGTGTGCTCTGAAGGGCGTCCCATATGAAGCCCTCTTTGGGATAATGGTCTTCCTGAAGTGTCTTTTTCCCCCGACTTGGGCGACAAAATCCTGGGTTTGGGGATCAATTGGAATGGGAAAAAGGAGAACTGTTGGATGTGTTCAGAGAATCCCAGGGCCGAATGGTGAGAAAGAGAGGGTCCTCTTCTGTCTTAGAGGGGAACCACTAATATTAAAGTTATTTTAAAATGCCACCGGTGATTATGACCGCCGGTCTCTGTGTTCAGGGTCACCCCTTCTCTGGTTCTTGGCCTTGGTGACAACTTCTTTTAACTTGTGTCCTGTGTGCTCAGTTTCCAGGCTGATGGGGCCCTCCGGGGCCATGAACATGACCGGCATGGGAGCTCTGTCAGGAATCGCGGAGGCTGCCAAATCCATGCCCCCCGGTCTTCACGCCACTCCGCGGAGGAAAAGGAGGGTGCTTTTTTCGCAGGCCCAGGTCTATGAACTGGAGAGGCGCTTCAAGCAGCAGAAGTATCTTTCGGCGCCCGAGAGGGAGCACCTCGCCAGCCTCATTCATCTCACGCCCACCCAGGTGAAGATCTGGTTCCAGAACCACCGCTACAAGATGAAGCGGCAAGCCAAAGACAAGGCGGCTCAACAGCTGCAACAGCAACAGCCGCCGGAGGGACCCAGCCTGTGCCAACCGCCGGGCCCAACACAAGCGGCATCTCCGAGACGCGTGGCGGTGCCCGTCTTGGTCAAGGACGGCAAGCCCTGTCCGCACAGCGCCGCCGCCGCCGGCCAAGCCGCCGCCGGCCAAGCTTCCGGGGCCGGTGGCAGCAGCGGGGCAGGCGGGAGCGCTGCTCAGCATCAGCACCCGCAGACGCAAGGGACCTCGCTGGGCCAAGCCCCGGACCTGGAGGAGATGTCCCCGAGCCCTCCTTCCTTGCACGGCCAAGTGAGCTCTCTGGCACAGATGGACGCGGCTGCTGTCGATTATAGCGGCGGCCTGGTCAATGCCAGCTTGCTCTACGGGCGGACATGGTAATAAGCCCTCCTCCGCAGCGAATCGTCGAGGTGGCTCTTCTTCCCTCTAGTATTGCGTCCTGGATCGCCAGCTCCCCTGGCTTCTTTCCTTCCCCTTCGGGGTTCAACGTCAGCAGCGAATCTTCCCTGCTAAATTGGGCATTGCAGAGGAAAAGGGCCTCTCTCTGCCGCGCCAGCCCTCCCGCCCACCCGCCTCCCTCAGCTGCTCTGGCCACCCGAAGCCAGTAGACAAGGCGACCCACGCGGGGCCTTCAATGGCCAAGCGTCAAAAAAAACAGGCGGGGAACGTTCTTAGGTGCTCTGTACAGTAGGTCCCTACCCACAGCTTCAGGGAAGGGGGAAAGGCCCTGTTTCCTCCGAGAAACCCCCGAAGTGGAGAGGGTAACTCCAGATGTCGGTTGGAGGAAGGTCTCCCTGCGCACCTAGCTGAGAAAGACAACTGAAGAAGATCCACGGCCGCCTCTTACTTCTGGTGAATCAAAGCGAACTACAAATAATGCTAATAATAATTTTATCTGGGAACCCCTTAAGTGCAATCTCATTATTACTGATTGAGAGCTGACTGAATTGTAACTCAAGGTCGACTGACTAACATTATCCGCCATTTCCACAAAAGAGAAGGGGCGACATTTGCAGAGAGAAGGGAGGGGAGGAGACCTACTTGTATCGTTGCACCCTGTAATGATTTTTTAAAGAAAAAAACGTTGAATCTCGGGTTCAGATTTAAGAGAGGAAAAAAAATAACAAAGATGTTATTGTTAAGTATTATTTAGTAGGGATTTGGTTGTATTATTGGCAAACAACAACTGTATTGCAAACTACAATTCATTCCAATAAAAGCCAAATGGCTAATAATGAAGATGAAATGTCCTTAGCAAATATAATGTTGCCTCCCTGTGGATATCTTATCAAAAGTTCAATGCCGCAAAGAGTTTTCCTGCAGAAGGAGTTAAGAAAGAGCACGAACAAACAAACTTCCTGAAAGGGCGTACCTACCTCTAATAATTTGAAACTTTAATGCTTGTAAAAATGATTGAATTCTTAATCGAAGGAAAAGATAGGTGTTGACAGGATGCAGAATTAGTAAAAATCTTTGAATTGTTTAACTAGAACTGTAGAAAATAAATTAAGAAAAGAATTAGCCAAAATGCAAACTGTAGGAGAGGCTGAAGAGGAAACGGAAAACACTTTTGGATGAACTTTTCTCAGATTGTTGTCCTAAGAAACAGATTCTATTAATATAAAGGAATATACCGCAAAAAGCTCAAATGGTGACAATAGGTAGGCTGCTATCTTATACTCTTTATAGGATAAATGAATCCAGGAAGGTTTACTTTGGAGTAGTTAAGAAGACTAACTACTGGGGCTGTTTTGGGGAGGGGCTGTTTAAAATCTCATTAAACTCTGCAGGATACAAGCAGTCTCAATTATGTGGGAGATTACAGCTACATTGCACCTTGATCTGGCCCCGAGTAATGCTTTTACAAAATATTGTCAGTCATTATATATATAATTTGATTACTTTAAAAAATGAAGGTATTTCCTAATCCAGTTTCTATGATTGATTTGGTCTTAATTGTCACACAATTTGTGAATAATAATTTTTGTTTGATCTGGAACAACCAACAATATTTTTCCCTAGGGGAGTTGCAATTCCATTTGTTTTGAGATATATATTTTTAATACATTAAAAAAAGGTTTGGATCACTTTGACCACCTTGAAATGAATACAAATTGAATAAAATAAAGTCTGAATCCGAATCTACTCATGACTTAGTTAGGAAAACAATTGGTGGAATTCATGCAAATATTACCAATATCAGGACAAGTAAACATTTTTAAACTTTAAAAAGGGCAGGGACAAGAAATTATCCTATGGAAACTTCAGTTAAGGGAGACACCAATGGTCAGTATTTCCCCCAGTCCTGTGGAAGTCTCGGTTTCAGGTGTTTGGGGGCAGGCTGTAATCCTTTAATATTCCAGTTTGCAAATCCTAATGGGACTATTACCATATAGTCCAAAACATTTCTATTGCTGATTTAAATAGATTTTTCTTCTAGGTAAAGTCATTCAGCATAGGAACTTAAAGAAAACAAACTCCAGAGCTGTTGTCTAGCTCCCATTCATTTCAAGTTAGTGAAGGAAAAATTCCCTTTGGAATGTGCCTTAGGGAACAACACGGAGACCACGGAAACACAAGGCTATATAGGGTGCTGGGTGGGAGGTTTGATGACATCTTGATTCAGATGAGCAAAAAGTCGGGGATAAAATATTGTAGCTCAGAATAGTGACATTTGCTTCAAATATGCAGACAGCAGGAACCAGTTCCACTGAAATAACTTAGAGCACACCACCAAAATTTCAGATGCATTTGTTTTATATTTTGTTTAAGTTTCTAAATAAAAAATCGGAGATAATATTCTCATGAGAAGAAGTCCATTGTATTAAATGAGGTTTAACTTTGGAGTAGATATGCTTAGAATTTCACTTTAAAATAGTAGATTTTGAAGTATTTCCTGGATTTTTAAAGGATTTTGGATTGTTATCCTATTCAGAAGTAAAAGCAATGGATCACAGCAAACTTCATTCCTTGCAATCATTCTCGGGTTTGGAAACTACTACAATTAATAGGAATTTATAGTAGGACCAGATTATTCTGTGGTGGACAAAAGTTTAAAGTCCATATGTAAAAGTGATCAAATGCCTTATATACTTCAACATCTTGAAGTTGGAACACCGGATTTCAATTCAGGAATACTGTTCATAGAATTGCACCGGATTATACACATTGGCGTTTGTTTGAAATAAATACCGGGCTGCCCTATTATCTGGGTAAAACTTTATTTGAAAAAGACTTGATTGCAAATCACATGCATCAGATCTAAATAGCTTTGGTCCAAGCACTTCTAGGAGAAAGACTGGTTGGACTTAGTGGAATTTACTTCCAACCAATCATGGTAAGATTGTAACCTAAATTTAATCCTCTATATCTATATACTCCGGAGGTACCCTAACTGGGTACAACAGGATTTCTTTTGAATAGACACATGTAGGACTGTACTGTAGTCCAATTATCTTTTTACATTGCCCTTATTTTATTGTATTTATTATGTTGAATAAACGTTGGACAAAACAGTTTAGTTATTTACTTAAGAACACCACTATATTTTTCTTGTGTAAGGAAGTTGCTCACTTTCTTCGGATCAAGTCATCTAAGTTATGTATTAAAGATGTAAGGTCTCCTCCCTCCTGTCTTTTTTTTTTACTATAATGTTCTTTAATATTAAAGAATAAAGACGATAAAAGGAGAGAGACGACTGTAGAGGAAAAGAAAAAGGGAATACATGCAAGATGATAAATATACAGTAGGGAACCTATTATTTGAACCATTAATATCAAGGCAGAAATTTGAGAATTCATGTCAACTGCTTATTTGTCTACTTTTATTTACTGCTTTGTATTATAATGCGCATCTGCCAATTAAGTTCCTTGGAGATAGTTACTCCTGAGTAAGCATGAGATTGCAGCATGGGTTTTATTTCCTAAATATGGCTGAATTGTCTCAATTCTCTGTAGAACTCATTTCTAAATAATATAATGGGGGAATTGGGTTGGGCTACATAGGAATCCGGGGGCCTGTTCCTTAGCATTTTATCAAATCGGATTCAGATGGTTTCCCTGGCAAAAACAGGTGAGAGGAGAGAAGCAGATTAGCGCTCTAAGGAAATGTTGTTAAATTATTGGAAGAGGAGTCCCATTGAATCAAGTAGAAGAGGTGAGAATATACATTTCAGCAGACCAAAGCTTGAAACAAGTCCCCCACCCCGTCCATTCAGAAGAGACATAAATTTAGGAAGGTGCGAGGTTTTCAAAATTGCAAAATTTTCTCTGAAAGGACTACTGTAACTCATTCACCCAATCCTATTTAAATAGGCAGGCCGAAAATCATTGGAAAAAGAGTTTGCTTGGCAAGAATGAGGCGCAAATGAGCTAGGGCTGCCGGACTACCGTGAACATTTTGCGCAGCAAAATTTCACAGCAGACAATAGAGTTTGAATGGTTTGAAGTTATTACTTTAAGTAGAAATTCTTCTCAAGGCTTTTTCCATTTCGAGAACTGAAGGAATTGAGATGTCGAATAATTTTCTGGTGCCTAATATATTGGAGACCCCAAACCATAAAAAAGCATCTTAATTCCTATTGTTTTTTTTTTAAAGAAAATCAGAAGAAGCTAGGTGACAAAACGGCTTTTTTAAAAAAAAGCTTAATTTTAAACAAAAGTTTCTTAGTAAGTTTATTAAAATTGATAACAGCTATTAAAGTAGCCCCACAATGGCTTTCTAGTTTACGTGGGGGCTAAAGGTTTAATTTTAATCCTAGCCCTTTTGTACATTTTACCCCCCATCCACCCCCCCCCCAAAAAAAAATAAATATCCGGAAGGCTTAATGCCAAGGACGTGGAAGGTGGATTGAGAGAATGAGTGGATGTACCGGCTTAAGCCAATTTAGGCATCTGAAACCAATGAAGCCCAGGGGAAGAGTATCTGGGGATTGCTAAAACCCGCACCAGAACCTAAGTCCCGTCCCTTATAACGGCAGTTAGGCTGCTACTACTGAAATTAGTTCTGGCGTGGCCTCCACGCCTTTCTGTGCTAGCAAACAAGCGAAACGTCGATAGCTATCTCCCCTAAGCATTTCTTGCTAATTTGTTTTCAAATTTAAAGGCCCTTCTAATGAAAAGCAAAGCAGGCCCGTTGCAGAGAGCCGCGAGCACTTCTCCTTCTCACGAAGCCCAGGGAAAAGCTTTCCACCCATTCAACTGCAGCATTTTTTCAGAGGGTTTGAAAGAAAGGGTTTTCTCCGGCAATTAGTGCTCGCCAGGCTTTTAAGGCGAAGACAAGCCGGGCAGCCTTCGCGGGGCTCATTATCTGAAGAGGGGGATAAGTGTCTTTGGAGCTGCCCGGCTAGGAAGGGGTCTCAAGTGGGAACAAAGAACCTCCCAAAGTTCCTCTGCAGCGATGGATGCAAGTCCGCTGCAACTTTCGGGGCTACAGCGCGCGGGAAAGGGGAGGAGACGGGACACCCACAGGGGGAGGCGGCCGCCTCTTTCTTTATGGGAAGATGTCGATGGCCGCCCAGCCACTCAAGGACCGACAGCACCGTCAACAAAGAGGCCCTGGCGGCAGAAAGGAGGCGGAGCCCACACCCCCAAATTGGGCCCCTTCCCTTCCCTTCCAAGCGATCTTGGTCTCGGCGGGGCTACTGGGCCAATCGCGGCGGCGGGAAGCAGAAAGGGCGCCTCTCTGGAAGTCGTCGGTTTTGGCGGGAAGGCCCCGTCACCGCTGGAGATCGCAAATTAGGATGGACGGCGGTGGCGGCGGCCAGAGCCCATCCTGAGGCCTAAAGCGGCCAGACTGAAGTCGAGAAAGTCGGTTTTCCCGCGGCGAAAGATTATTTGGAAAGGCCACTGCGGAAGGGTAACTCGTCTTAAGACGCGCTTTTCCGGGAGCGGCGCGGCTGGTTGCTGCTTTCCATTGACTGCACGTGTATAGCAGCAAAACGTTTGCTTCTCTAGCATCTTGAAATCGCCCATTCACCACACATAATTTGTACTACTCACGGAGCCACTCTGAATGAGATTAACTAAAGATGGGGGAAATCTCTTCTTATCACTTTATATGTGAATGCAAACATTTACTTGTTATTCCAACTACATAAATGAATATTATAGAAGTATGCAGAAGTCTTAGGCTCAATATTTTCATTATTGCAATATGTTGTAATTTAAGATTCTTTGAAAGGTTTAGGACAGAAAACAAATTCTACTGAATCTTAAGCCTTGTTTGCCCAATGCACAGGCCTCCTAGAGTCTTTCTCTTAAAATCTGCTCCTTCATAGGTTTCCTGGGATTCCAGGAAACTCCAGGATTGAAGAGGTTCCTTGCACTTTGAAACACACTTTATAGACATATCTGTCCCAGACAATAGTGTAGGTTGGGAATGTTTGTTCACCTGCATAGTCCATTTTTCTTAATAATAACATACATGTGTGTACATGCCTGTCCTGGGGATTTATCTGCCCTTGGCAACATTCCATACTTTGAATCCTTTTTTTTTCAGTGTTAACTTTCAGTGCAGTAGCTCCCAACTAATGTTTAGGGTCTTTTTACTGGGATGTTTTATAGCACGGGTGTCAAACTCAAGGCCCGAGGGCCGAATCCAGTCTGTGGGGCCGGCCTGGAAATATTAAAGGACCGACCCACAGTGCCTCTGCTGGTGAAAACTGCCAAAAAACAGACTGAAACTGGGCCACGGGGCCACCACAAAGTGCTGCAGGAGGCGTCTGTCCCATCTCCCCCCTATTCACCACTGCCCACCTCTTTGCCAGCCTGCAGAAAACTACAATACTGATCTGGCCCTTGAACAAATCCAGTTTGACACTCCTGTTTTATAGCATTATTCAATAAAGTTGTAAACTATTTTGATATTTGTACAAATGACAATTGGTGAATATTAGAATATTCAATAGAAACCCTGCTTCTATTGTTCTCATTCAACCAGTAAGTAAAATATTAGAAACACTGCCATTTTTATTGGCTCATATCTTTGATGGCTTGTGTAAATATGCTATTCTGTAGTATGTATAGTACTACAGAATAGTAAGTAAGATAGTAAACAATGATCATGCATGTACAGTTGTGTTCAAAAATATGCAACCCCCATTGAAATTGAGTGTTTTGGCCAGTTTGACATTGATTTTGATCATTCAGTCATCTTGCTTACAATTAAATCAAAGAGGC
>JAEANM010002428.1:0-24592 GCA_017656035.1 Myanophis thanlyinensis | reverse complement strand
AAAATTAAAAAATTAAAAAAATTTAAAAAAACAACAACAAACAAAATAAAATGAGCCTGCTAATGATCATTTAGCCATCAATCAAATCAAAATTAATATTGTCCACCAGCATAATTGGCTGAAAATTCTAGGGCTTTAATTTTTATGCCCTAGAAGTTTGTCATGTCTAGAGAGCCAGTTTGATTAAGTGGTTTGCCCAGTTGTTTAATTGGTCACAACCAATGGATTGGATGTCTATATCCTCTCCTAGAAGCTCTCTAGTTTTGCACAGCCTGGTCCTGGCTTCCTGTCTTGGTATGGCTATTTGGCATTTCCAACTATTTTCTAAGACAGGGGTGTCAAACTCAATTTCATTGAGGGCCGCATCAGGGTTTGACCTTGGGAGCCGGGTTGGGCGTGGCCACTCGATGTCACTCGGGTTGAGTGATCTGAGCACTCTACCAGCAAAACAGACTCCTGAGCTCAGTTTTTGCTGTGACTGCCTCCTGAAACCCTCTGCCAATGAAAATGAAGCTCATGAGGTCTGCCCATGCCTCCCCAGCTCCATTTTCACTGGCAGAGGTACCACAGGCTGGTCCTTCACTGTTTCCAGGGCAGCCCCGCAGGCCTTGAGTTTGACACTCAAGGTAAGGTAAGCTTTTACTTGGTATCCTTCCTCCTAGCATTCCTCCTGGCATATGAATTAGATATCTAGATATCTCACAGTCTATGCATCTTGCCAGCAGTAAAAGAAAAGGACTGATAAAAAAATGAAATTATGTCCTATCTTGGAATATATGGTACCACCAACCCACATTATTTCAAGAATTCTGATGAAAATAAAATCAGCTAGAAGAAAAAAAAATCTAACACAAATTTGAACCTCACAGATTAAATTTTCTGCTCTCTGATCCTTTGATCTTTACAATTTTATACAGTTTTAATAGCTAAACCCCAAAAGGATTATCAGGTGTAGAAAACTAGCACCCACCCCTCTCCTAGAAGAATGAAATATTCTAGGAAATATTAAAAAGGCAGAATATTATATTTCCCTGGATGAAAAAAGAAGAAACATGTTTTTAAAGACAAAGAGCAGCTCCCTGCCCCATTAAGACTGGGACAGCCCATCTACAAGACAATTAGACCTTCAGCTAATGAACATAATAGGATTAGCCCTCTACCCATCTAACAGCAGAGCTCACCAGATGGCACCTAGGGAGACTGCATCACCCAGAAAGCTTCAACCAAGCCTGGGACTCAAGACAGCCTACAAAGTTAGCTATGACCCCAGCATAGCCCCCTGAGAGTTTGATAACCAATAGAATACATTTGTTGCACGGGAACAGGAAGCTCAAGGGCAAGGCCCAAGAGGGTATAAATAACTCTCTCTTCCTATCCCATGTGTTCAACTGCAACAGGACTTCAAACCTATGTGGTCCTATCCATCAATCAACCATCTTTCTAATCAGCCTCCATGTTTCCAGTGTTTTTCTCCCCACTTGGAACTGAACCCAGATGGATATTTCTTCCAACACAGGGCATTGCACAAGCACCTGTGCGGTCCTTGAAAAGTAAACCAAATTCAGGATCCAATCTGGGTCAGTCACCAAGAGGTCAGAGGTTTTGTCATCCGAGCTTTTGGATTCAGTGCTGGAGAACCATCTTCAGGGCACTTCTGTCTAGCAGCGTGTGCGTTTGTGGCTATTCTGCCCATGGTATATTTACATGGTGCCTGTTGCAGGTTGTAAACCAAATTCAGTTCAAGGGCCTTTACTTCCCGATGTTGCAACTGCGGTATATTTGCAAAACCAGTAAAAAGAACCGTGTGACATACTTCGAAGAGGAAGCAAAGCAAAGCAAAGCAAAGCACAAAACAAAAGGAAAAAAAATCCGCAAGCTGAAATTCAGTTTCAGCGGACCTAGAAAATTCAAGCCGAGGTAGCTCTAGTTCCGCTTCAATATTCAAGGGACTGAAACCACCTCCCCCAAACTATTACCCTCCTCATATTCCAGAGGGCCGCTTGGCTTTAAGCCCAGAGGGAATAAAGCTACCAGTCTGCCTTCGCCTGAGTTAGCCGCAGACCCCCTCCGAGAGCCTCTTCTAACTTCTGCCCGGCGTCTCCTACGCGCGCATTTCTCAAAGCGCAGCAGTTATAGCAGGGGATCCAGGACCGAGGAAAGCAAGCAGGCAGGCAGGCAGGTCAGCCGGCCAGTCGGCCGGCCACCCGCAACACCCCCTCCCGGAGATGCGACTTTTTTTCTGCAAGAAAGTGAGAAAGAAGGAGTCACCTGGCTCGGGGCGAAGTTCCCTTCCTCAACAGCGCCTCGCCCTCACATCCCGCGAGCTCCGAGAAAAGCTGCGGCCGCTGCAGCCGCAGGAGGACGGGGACTGCCTCCGCGTCCGCCACCGCGGGACGGGAAAGCCGAGGGACCTTCCCAAAGCCGCACCGTCGCCATGGAGATAACCACCCTCAGGTACCACCTGGGCTGCGCATCGCCCTTCGTTGGGCGCTGTCAGTAACCCGCGCGACTCCCCTGCGGGGCTTCCTGCTGCCTCGCACCGACCGCGGCCGGAAAAGGCGGAGCGACAAAACAAACGGTTTGGCGGAAGCTGCCTGCTCGCGGGGTAGAGTGACGGTGCCGTTTGCTCCTCCCTCTCGCCCCCCTCCCCTCCCCTCCCCTCCAAGGAGGGGCTGCATTGGAAAAAGCGGTGTGGGTCTCATTTGGCACCGGCGCCTTGTGCAACACCCCCCCCCCTCTTCCCTCAGCCTGCTCTACCCCAAAGTGGTGAGTGATAATGCGAGGCATCATCTGGCTCTATTCTGAGGAAGGCTTATTTTTGCGTGGTAGACTGACCCTTCGTAAAAAATTGCTTTAGAGCAGGGATCTCCAACCTTGGCAACTTTAAGAGTTGTGGACTTCAACTCCCAGAATTCCTCAGCCAGCAAAGCAAAGCTGGCCGAGGAATTCTGGGAGTTGAAGTCCACAAGTCTTAAAGTTGCCAAGGTTGGAGATCCCTTTTAGAGTGTAAGCCTAGAGTTAGTGCTCGAAAAGTAACCTTGCCATATTCAAAAAGGTTTGTGCGCCGGAAAATAGCAGTCGCGATTAGATTTCCTGCTGGAGGTCCTATGCCTTAACTGGGAATTAAAACAAGGTTTTTTGTTTTTGTTTTTCCCAATAACGCCTTCAATCTCCATCATCAGGGCTTGGTAGTCCTCGATTTATGACCACACTGGAGCCCAAGATTTCTGTGGCGAAGCAGGACAATTTTAAAGTGAATTTTGCCTCGTTTGATGACTGTTCTTGCCAGAGTTGTTAAGGGAGTCATTGCAGTTGTTAAGTTAGTAACATGGTTGTTAAGTGAATCTAGCTTCCTCCTTTGCTCATCAGAAGGTCACAAAAACTTCTCACATGACCCAGGAGCACTGCACCTATCATAAATCTGAACTAGTTATGAATTGTCCAAATTTTGATCATGTGACCATGCTGCAATGATCCTAAATGTGAAAAATGGTAATTTCTTTCAATGCTGTTGTAACTTCAAGCAGTCACTAAATGAGTGGTTGTGTCAAGGACTACTTATAGTGTGTATATATATTTGCATGTGTCCTAAACAATTTTTGTGGAGGAAAAGTGGTGTGGGGACTAAAATGGGGACTAAAACTATTTAGTTGTTTACTGTTTTAGATCTTCAGCATTGACATAATGAGGAAACCATCCCTAAAAGGTTCTTTCCATGAAAATTCCTACGCACTGAAACACATTTCATATGGAAGACAGTGGTTGAATTCATATGGTTTGCTGAATCACAGATCATATTTTAGCCTAGGATTAGATAAATTCAGCCCAAGTAGTGAAGATATGTTTCAGTGTGCTATGGAAATCTTGATATTAATTTAATTTGAGTAAACAATGTCTCAAAAACAGTGTGTTTTGCGTTTGCTCCACAACTGTTGATGCCAAAGTTATTGCACTGTAAATTGTCTGGATTTATGCCAGTTGGCTGAAACAGTCAAGCCACAACTAGAGCTGCTTGGCTAGCCAAATGGGAAAGGAGTAATGATATCATATAGCTTTGCCAATGCATTCCTGTTCCAAAGGTTCATATTAAATACTTCCTGGAGAAAATAGGCTGAGTTCCATTAACTCCAAAATGGTGACCCAGATGGTGTGGTTGTGTGTTAACAAAAGTGTTTTGTGGAATAGGTACTCTTAGAGGGTCCCCCCCCCTTGTTAAGACTTTAAATAGGTGTGTTGATCTTAAGGGGGGTTTAAGCATATTTGGGGGGGGGGGGGAATCTAAATTGTCACTCAAAATTGAAGAAAAAGGAGCAACCTGGGAATTCTTAAAACTGAGATGCAATAAACTTTTCAGTTGTATTTATAAAGTGATATAAAGAATGTAATTATGATATAGTTTCAAAATCATGAATAGAGTAAGCCTTTTGAACTTACTAGCAATGAATGGTAAAGTATAGGGCAGGGGCATTCAAAAGAGGTTCAGCCAAAAATTAAAGGTAGTGGCCCTGCCCACATAATTGTAGCCCTGGACATACATACATACTCTATTTGCCTTTTTGACATCCTTCTGCAGAAGTGCCTGCCATATTTTGAATCTGACTAAATAAATTTCTATATATAGGCATTTCTATTGATAGATAGATATAGATAGATAGATAGATTCTATATATAGGCATTTCTATTGATAGATAGCAAAATTATGTGTAAGTATATAATCAACTATAAGCTATATGTAAAACAAAATGGAGTATGTATTGTTTCTAAATGCTTAAGTATAAGGTTTTATATAAAGGAAAATTATAAACTGTTTTTATAAAAGCATATATGTAACAGGTGAAAAGTTTAAATGTCAAAACCACATAAGCTTATGCCACTTGTAACCACAAGCAGAAGAACAGGAAAACATTAGAGCTTATTGTGAGCAAAAGTAAACTTGTGAAAAAACAGAAGAAATGGGGAGGGGGGATTTTTATGGAGCTAGACTAAACTAGCTTAAACAGGATGCTATACTGAACGCTAAAGCTGCATAATGGGTTTTGAGGATGAAAAAGTTGCCTGCTAGAAACAGGAAAAGGGGGTGGGAGTAAGTCTGGATAAGCTGATAAAAGGTTGATTTATGCCGTGAACTTCGTTCACTCTTGTTCAATCCAGGTTTGCAAACTTGTTAATAAAATCTTTGCTAATTTTAAAGTTACTGTCTCAGGTAGTTTCATATGCTATCAGAACTGTTTATCACAATCTTGGGGGCTCGTGCCAGGATAAAAATGGCTCCAGGATCCAGGGGAATCAGGATAAGAGAGGAAGACATGTCCTGTTGAGTTCAACAGTCCTCGCAAAACACTGAAACCTCGGTTTCCTGAGCCCATAAGTATCCTGTGAGAGACAAGATGGAACTTGGAATCAGCAAAGGCACTGAGCGCTCTAAAAGGTGAACATCCAAAGAATCCTGCAATTCAACTGGGCACTGACCAGGGTAAGAAACAAAGGGCTGTTAAGTATTACCCTGGCAGTTGGGAAAATTCTCTGTATCAGTGAGACCTGATTGATGTGTGTGAGAGACATACTTCGGGTACAGAGTGGTTGCTGAGTTCCAAGCTGTAGTTCTTATCTAGTGAGAGAAGCAATCAGAGATGAACAAAGCAAGAGTGTAGAGTGAAACAAAGGTTTCTAAGATGGGAAACAGAGGGAGCAAGCAGGAAAGTAATAAAAAGGGACCTGAGATCCCAGAGAAACCTAACATTCCTCCAGACAGTCCCTTGGGAGTAGTGTTGAAAGAATTGGAAATCTAGTTCTAGGACTAGGGATAAAGCAGAAAGAAAAAGCAAAAATTATGGTTAATACTATGGACTAGGTGATTGAAAGGAAGAAAGGGAAAGAGGAACCAACTCAAAATGTGGGACGGGGAAGAGGAGTTATTCTTATACAAGGTGTGAGAGGAAATGCAGCGAGAGGCAGGGGGATTCCATACCATTGGGGAATGGATCACTGTGGAGAGTTCCCTAGACCAAAATCCAAGTGTTATGCCTGCGGAGTGGAAGGACACTTAATGGAGATTGTCCCATATTGAAGAAAGAGGAGGAAGTTTACTCTCTCATAGAATTGGAAGATTTGGGGGGGGGGTGTCAGCCATTGACTTTAAGATCCCACCAAGAGCCCTTAATAAATGGTGGCATCAAATGAAGAAACTATAGTCTCTTTAGCAGACACAGGAGCAGGAAGAACATATTTGAGTTGCATACCTCGAGTAAAAAATTTTAATCAGACTATTAATGTAACTGGTGTCAAGGGAGAAAGTTTCCCAGTAAAAGAATTTGAACCAGTTAAGATGAAAATACCAGGCAAAAATACTATAGAATTACAGCCTCTGTATGTACCTGAAGCTGATATGTGTCTATTAAGCAGAGACGCAACAATCTTGTTTGGATTAGAAACACACAGAAAATACAACACCCTATAACTGGTGGCGAACATTTTACTTACCGAGTGCCAAAAAGTACATGCTTTGTGCATGCCATCTGCACTTGAGTGCGGCTCCTCCATGTGCGCTGCATGTGTAATTGCACCATCTGTGCATGCATGCAGCTTTTCCATGTGCAATGTGCATGCTCAGCTGGAGGTAAATTGGCTGACAGCTTGTGTGCCCAGCAAGATGGCTTTGCGTGCCACCTGTTGCACCCATGCCATAGGTTCACCATCATGGCCCTATAAACATGGGAAAGTCAAAATAGCCAAGTTAACAGAAGACGATCCCCAAGTGTTGGAACATACCACACACCTGCTTGGTTAAGTATTATTGACCTTAAAGATGCTTTCTGGAGCTGTCCCTTAGATGAGGACTCCAGAGATACGTTTGCATTTGAGTGGGAGCATCCAGAAATACATAGAAAACAGCAATATAGATGGACTGTTCTTCCCCAAGGTTTTACAGAGTCACCAAATTTATTTGGGCAAGCTTTAGAGCAAGTACTTGAACAATTCCACCCTGAAATGGGAACTAAATTGATACAATATGTAGATGACTTATTAATCTCAGGTAAGAAGAGATCTGAAGTTAAGAAAACCAGTGACAAATTGTTGAACTTTCTGGGAGAACAGGGACAGAGTATCAAAGACAAAATTGCAATATGTGGAAAGAGAAGTGAAATATTTAGGTCATTTAATAAGTGAAGGAAAAAGTAAAATAAGTCCAGAACAAATACAAGGAATAACTTCACAATCTTTGCCACAAATGAAAAGAGAATTGAGAAAATTCTTAGGTCTAGTAGGATATTGCCATCTATGGATCAATTCCTATGCAACTCTTACTAAAGACCTGTATGCCAAATTGTTAGATAAAGAGCCAGAAAAATTGCAATGGATAGAACTTGAAAAGACTTTAATACAGTCCATTAGGGAGGAGTTAATTACTACTCCAGTATTAGCTTCACCCTCACTAGAAAAGCCCTTCCATTTATTTGTAAATACAGATAAAGGAACTGCATGAGGAGTTTTGACTCAGAAGTGGGGAGAAAAAAAGACAACCTGTGGCTTACTTATCTAATCTGCTAGATCCAGTGTGTCGTGTCTGGCCAAGCTGTATTCCATCAATAGCAGCCACTGCCCTACTGGTAGAAGAGAGTTGAAAATCGACTTTTGAAGGAGCCCTCATAGTGGGCACTCCACACAAAGTTCGGTCAGTGTTGAATCAAAGAACAGGCAGATGGCTAACAGATTCAAGAATCCTGCGCTATGAAGCAATACTGATGGAAAGAAATGATTTAGTCTTAGTAGTAGACAGCTCAATAAATCCAGCTCACTTCTTGAGTGGAGCTACTGATCCTAATGTAGAACCTGAACATCAATGTGCTGAAATCATTGACTCGCTAACAAAAATTCGAGAGGATCTTAAAGAAACTCCTCTCAATCAGGGATATAACCTATTCATTGGTGGCCAATCCAGAGTGATTGAAGGATATGCTATTGTGGATTGGAGATAGCAATCAGTGAAAGCTGGATGGCTACCAGTAACCTGGTCAGCTCAAACTCGTGAAGTCTATGCCCTGAATCAAGCCTTAAAACTGCTAAAGGGCAAAGAGGGTACTATCTACACAGATTCAAAATATGCATTTGGAGTAGTACCAATATTTGGGAAAATTTGGGGTGAAAGGGGACTCATTAATACAAAAGGAAAAGATTTGATACATATTATAAACCCTTGAGAGTTTACTGTTACCAGAAGCAATAGCAGTAGTTCATATAGAAATTGACTTCTTACGAAGGCAGAGGTCATTCTCTAGCTGACTCAGAAGCCAAGGCAGCAGACTAAAGAACTTATTCAGATGTTGCCTTTGATACCTCAACTGGAAGAACCAAAAAAGTTCCAGTGTTTAACACTAAGGAACAAGAACAATTGGAATAGCCCCTGTATGTACCTGAAGCTCACATGTTTCTATTGGGCAGAGACGCAATGATCTTGTTTGGATTAGAAATAAACACAGAAGGGGGACTTTAGTCAGTTTTTATCTACTTTTTGTCTACTTGGGACCTTACTATAGTGGCTTATGTCAATTAGATTGCTACAACACAATCTACATGAGGTATGCAACTACAATCTACACGGGTTTGCCTTTAAATAACACTTGAAAGTTTCATGCTCCAAGTGATCATAGATGGTTTTCAGTGGCCACGCTGAAGCATTTTTTGGGTTCTGCATTGAGTGCAATTTAAAGTCATAATAAAGTCTTCTATTGGTTGGATGCTGTATTACCTGCAGGATCACCTTTTCCTGCTAGAATACCATTTTGTTCATGCCAGAAGAAGCAGCTGATCATCTTCCATTTTCAGGATGTTATGGAGGAGAGGGCAAAATTTACAAAAAATATTTTTTCATAATGCGTTTGATTGTTCAGAATAATTTCCCATTGGAGATTCATTTGTCCCCAATTTTATCTATGTGCCTTCAGAAATAAAGCTTCTCCAGAAGTCTTTTAGGGCCTAAAGCCAAGTATTATATTTTGGATTTTTAAAGTGTTTACCTTATATACCTTATATATATTTATTTTTATGTTTTCACTGCAGCCAAGGGCCTATGGCGATAGTGTGATATAATACAATAAACGTTAATTATGAATTTGAAATGTTTTCTCACAGCCAGCAGGAATGCAGGTAATGGAAGTATTCAACTCACTGTATCATTTAGAGCTGGTCTCCTTATATTCCTTTTAAACTAACTTCTATTGATAGTATCATTTTTGCATTTTTTAATTTAATTTGAAATAATTCAGCTAATCATTTCTAGAACTCTGAAATGGAGAATTAAAGATTTAGGTATTTACTACAGGTAGATATAGTAAAAAAAAATTACCTATAATTTTGTTCTTTTCTTGGATGTGCAGAGACACACAAAAAAAAAGGAAAATCAACTGTTTCTATGATTCACATTTCAACTGCTTTGGCATTTATTGATCGTTCTACAAAAAAATGGAAAGATAGTTGAGATCTCATAAATTGCTATTTGCAGTGAAGGAATGCACATTTTTGGCAAAGTATTGAAATTGAGATCAAGTTTTATATAGCATGGCACTCTCATAGAATATGCAGTAATCAGATAATAGCTCTGTGTTTATTTGTTCATAAGCGAGATTCAGTTCCAGAAATACAGTACAGTGGTACCTCGAGATACGAAATTAATCCGTTCCAGGGTGGCCTTTGTATCCTGAATTTTTCTTATGTTGAAGCAGCCCATTCAGCCTAAACGTGGTTTTAGCTCCCCCTTCAGGCCGACAAGGATTGTGTTTTCTTCGTATCCTGAAGCAAACTAGTTTTCGAGAGACCCTTCGTATCTTGGATTTTTCGTAACATGAAGCATTCGTATCTAGAGGTACCACTGTACTGGCAATCAGAAAGCTCATTATCAGGGCTATACAGGTAGTCCTTGACTTACAAGAGTTTTTTTAGTGACTGTTCAAAGTTATAATGGCACTTTAAAAAAGTGACTTTTTCACACTTATGACCTTTGCAGCATCCCCATGGTCACGTGATTTACATTTGTATGATTGATAACTGACTCACATTTATGACGGTTGCAGTGTCCCAGAGTAATGTGATCCTCTTGCGACCTTCTGACAAGCAAAGTCAATGGGGAAAGCAGATTCACTTAACCATGTTGCTAAAACTGCAGTGATTCACTTAACCAATGAGACAAGAAAAGTAAAAAAATGGAGCAAACTCACTTAACAAATTTCTCACTTAACAACATAAATTTTGGGCTCAATTGTGATCGTAAGTTGAGGACTACCTGTAGGTGTTTCACTTCTTGTCTTGATTCAGAATGATACCCCAAAATAAATCACTGAATTCTCTTCTTATAGATACTCTGACTTAACATGACATGTATTGTGCTATTACAATGTTAAATTTTATGAAGGAAATAAAACAAAGGAATTAGTTTCTCTACATAGGATTTTTCATTAGCCAAATAGGCAAAAAAAAAATAGTAGTCAAGTTAGAAATGTCTTTTTTTATTTTAAAACATTACAATAAGATTGTGAGAAATCTTAATAAATACCCTTTGCTAATTTTCTAGTTTAAAGGGCAAATACAACATTCCTATATCTATTTTTAAAGCAAAGTTAAAGTTACTGAGCATTTAAGAAATCTATATACACATTATTTTGGAAGCTAATAAAATAGTCCTTTTAAAATTTGTTTGTTCTAACTATATTGCAACACAATGGCATTTAAGCAGTACGCCTATAACATTCACATGTCCCCATCTATTCTACTATTTGTGCCCACATGTTAATTTAAAGCATGTTATTGCATCTTTATCTCATCCATCCTCAGTGTTCCACAACATGTAAAAGAAGGATCAAATTAGACTTCTAATTATTGGATTCCACATAAAAACTGTTTTCCCAAAAGCAAATACATCTTTTAAAAAGAAATTAACTTCTGCTGACATCTTTAGTTTTATAAACCTTTTAAATAATGTGTACGAGTAATTCACATGTAAATGGATATACATTTTAACAAATACTTGTTTGCAAATTCACTATACAAATACATGTACCCAAAAGCCAGAAATGGTCATAGTTTCCTGTTGCAAATTGTGTGGGAAACATTGGTAAATTTTTAATAAATGCTGCTAAAATAGCATTAAGCTGATGATTAGGCAAATACACATGGTGTTGACATGTCATTGTGTGAATTTCTTACTTAATATTTTTGAAAAATATCTAAGATTATTAAAATTGTTTTCTTCTAATAATTTATACAGTATTCAATTTGTACTCCAAAGGATTCAAATGTTATTCTCCAACAGGAATTTAAGTAGGTACTTTCAACCATGGTGAGAGATAGGTTATCAGCATATGTAAATTTGTCTCTCCAAACATCTCTCACATATTTAAAATCTGCTTTAAGAAATTTAAAGTAGTCCGTCCTTTTCCATTTTAATCTAGTCTTTTCATCTTTCATCTTTATTTCATTTTTAATAGAATTATATTCAGGATTAATGCAGGCTATTACTATTACCAAGCAATGTCATATCCAGTGAAATCCCATTTTACCAAACTTTTTACCTAAACATTAGAATACACATACAATTTAACAAATTTCTTCAATATATATTTATTTAATAACATCATACAAGCAGCATATTTTCCCTTGGTTTGCATTATTTATACAAATGTTGCTGTGCTGCATTCTGATTCAATAGAAATTCTTGAATAATTGGCACCTACCCAAAATTTAATTCATTAAAATTGTTTCACTGTATGTGAAATCAAATAACTTTCTCTTTCACATCTATTTCAGAACAATTGTGCATATGTCAATTTTAATTCTTGTCACAGAATTAACAACTGAAGACTCTTCCAATGTATTTCACATTGCAGCCTGCACAATTTATCTTGTTTAAAGGTCTGTCAGTGGAAATGGAAATGGTATAGAAATCTTTCAAAATAAATAACTCTTGAGTAGCTCTACATCCATAGAGCACTGTTTACTAATGCCATTTCTTGAATCATTTCCAATGGAATATAAATGTGGTATGTAGATTAGAACATGGAATGTAAAAGAGGTAAATGATAAAGACCATGAATTAATAAATGAAAGGGAAAAAACGTATGTTGAACTAAGGAGAAAGGACTAATAGACCTTTACTTGTGGAGTAAAGCTATCATCAATTGTTACAGCAACATAGACACACATTATAGACATAATAGCAAAAACTGCAAGGACTCATTCTGATAAATTAGTTGCTTTACTGCAGACAGGTCAATCATAATTAATATGCCAATTATAACCATTCTTGGAACAGGAGGTTCTGTTTATTGTGACTCATATTTACAACCCTATTTGGATTATTGCAATTAGGACTACATGAAGCTGCCCCAGAAGACTATTCAGGAGCTTAAACTAGTTCAGAATACAACTACTTGGATAGTTATGAGAGTGCCAAAGTTCTCCAAATTATGCTCCCAGTTTGAGAGCTGCATTGGCTGCCACCTGGTTTCAAAGTGCAATTAAAAATGTTGGTTGCAATGTAAAGAACTTAATGGCTCAGGACTTAGATATCTTCAGGACCACCTACTCCCAATAGCTTCTGTTTATCCAATAAGTTCAAGTAAAATAGAAAGAGAAGGTTTTTTCTCTTAAAGACCATCATCTACAGCACAGGTGTCAAACTCGCAGCATCACGTTGCCATCATGTGATGTTTCATGACTTTTTTCCTTTCACAGAGCTGGGGTGGACGTGGCCTGTGAGGGACACATCCGGCCTACAGGCTGCCAGTTTGACACCCTTTACACAAGATTCAAAGAATTGTTTTTTTTCAGTTGCAGCTCCTAATTTGGAAAGGATTACTTCCTGAGATCAAGCTAGCCTCCATCTAAGTAATTTTTATGAAAATGGTAAAAACTTGGGAGGGCAGCTGGTATGAGGTGGAGGTCTCCACTCTAGATTGTATTTTTTGTCATTCCTTGGTGACCACCATTTTCTTTGTAATTTTATTAAGAGTTGTCCTTTTGTGATATTGATATGTAATTTTCATCTTACTAAAAGAAAGGGATGTAAGATTCTAGGGTCCCTCTGGATGGCAGCAGCATATAATAAATAATGTATAACAAAAGAATCAACCCAATGTTTAAATATTAAGCATTTCACCCTGCCCTTTCAGATTGACAGGCCTTTTGTTGCTCTATCTTGAGCCTGGAATATACCTGCTTTGGATTTATATACTGTTTTATTTGGTTGGAGTAATGCAGGTTGTTGCCATATCCATGGTAATTCTTAAACAATACATACAGAGAGGTGAAGGTATAAATCAAAATATATATGAGAAAGTATGAATTTGTCTCACAAGTTATTGTGTATGTTAATGAAAATATGAACCTCTTAGTTCATATTTGAAAAAAATAATTTGAAAATTGTTGAATGTGAGAGAATGTAGATGATAAATATAGATGATAAAAGGGAACCATGCATAAAAATAAATCTAATGTTTACCAAGTGTTTAATTACTGACTAAGGAATGAAATAGAAGCTATATCACTTGATGGTTTAATATTTTTGTGGAATGGTTTGTAGTGAAGCTAATGTACATCAATGGGAATTAATATAAATATACTTTTGTGTGCAGATAGTCCAATGCTGTTGGCTGAGAACTTGAAAATTTGCAATGAATTTTAGATTGTGTGAAACAATGACAAATGTAGATATAAAAATTAATATATCAAACAGTAATCAGAATAATCTGACAACAAAAAGGACGTGAACATTTATACATAAATGGTAAAAAACTGAGTGATGAATGTAGATACATTGGTAGAAAATGTGAGAAATGGAAACATTTTTAGACTGCAAATGCTGGTAGAATAGTAATAGACAACATTTTTTGTTATGAGGAATATTTGTTGAGAGATAAATGTGGTGGTATATAAAAGTTTGTTTCTGCCCACTTTGTCATATTGAAGTGAAAGTTTGATATATTAGGAAATAGATAAGTATAATAGAAATGTAAGAAGGATGTGTTAAAAAAGAAAAAAAAGTGGTCAAGAAGGGATGGGTGTTTAATCAAGATTGATGAAAAACAAAAGAACTACTTTGAGATGGTTTGGTTGTGTAGATAGAATGAACAAGTATTGAATTTTAGAATATATAAAGGTAGAGTGAATTGGGTTGAAGGGAAGAAAAGGACCAAGAAGTTTTAGTTAGTTGAGCTGATGAAATCTTCAAAAAGAGAGAGGAGAGATAAATTCAAAGAGCAAAAGTTAATGTATGAAATAATGTGTGAATATGATAAATGCAACATTTTCTGTAAGGGTTGAATGGTATATACAAATATAATGGATGGTGCTGGTATAAAGTTTACAGTATATAGCTCTGTTTTGTTCTTTTTCTTTTCTTGTGCCTTTAAATTTCTTTGGTTTACCACTCTGTTTCTTATTCTGAAAGAGAATTAGCATGATTTTCTAGTCTTTATAAAGCTAGTTATGAATTCTGCAAAAATTTAGCCTCTCTCCCTCCCCTCCCCCCCACCCCCCTGCCAGGTAAATTATGTTTCAATGAGTTCCTAAGTAAACAATTTTAACTTTATACAATTGTTTACAAATGCTCTATAGAAAAATGGCATTTAAACATGTCATTTTATGCATATTTTAATATAAAGGTGAACATTGATTTGAATAATCAATATAGTGAAATTGGCAGAAAAATGTTTATACCATGTAAAGGTTATGCTAATTTCAGATAATTTCAGAATTCAATGAAATATATAATTTGACTATGGGAGCCTAAGAGTTTGTATAGAACTGTATCAGGTGTTACATACATAAACTCTGGAACACACTACTTAAAGAATTAAAGAAATGCTTTAAGATTGTACTTGATTATAATGCTTCCCATGCAGATCACTTAAAACATGTTAATAAACATGAGTTAGAATTACTTTAAGCTTTAATTCTATCACCCTTCTACAAATTATGGTAATGTAGAAGTCTTTTGACTGCAGGGAATGTGCCTTTTTAATTCTTTAGTTCTTTCTGCCTTAACAATTGAATTTGTATAGTATTGTATATAAGCCAGACTCACATTTCCCATAACAAGGCAAGCATGGTTTGCTCCAGATGAATGTGATCAATGTAGCCAGTGTATATGAATCAGGTAATACAATACCCTAGTAACAGTATGTAGACGTTTAAGGAAGACCAAAGTTCAAGATATACCAGCACATTTATTGCCCAGTATGGCATAATATAATTAAAATTATAATAATTTAATCACTGCATCTTAAAAAAACATAGCAAAATATTAACAAAAAAAAGATACATTAAAAAAAACCAGGAAATGTAAGTAAGATCCAGTGCTAACATCATCGTTATTGATGACAATTCTAGAGAGAAAATCAAAAGGGAGAAAAATAATTCTATTTGTTAAAATAAGTAGCAAAAATAAGTATTTCTATATGTATCATCCAGAAAGTTAGAAGCTACAGATATAAATTACATGGAATGCCAATATATATACATTACAACTTTCTAGAATCTAGCTATAAGGCTTTCTCAACTTAAAAGGCATCAAACTCAAAGCCAAGATTATAAACCACAAAATATCATTCTTATCAAAATGTTTTCTCTATCGATAATGCCTTGCTGAAGAGTAATAGCAGCAGAAATAAATTTGGATGGCAGAGGGCACATACAGTTTGCTTCACCATAGTTTATTGTATAAGCTATGATGACTAGTTCATACAAATGAAGCCAAAGCCAAACTATATGTGGTTTAGTGCAATGTGTTACGGTGTCAATTGATTCTCAGTTAATTGCTGCCATAGCTAGGGCTGGCTGGCAGGTGTCATCCAGTAATTTAATCTTTTTAGATCAAGATTTTGTAACAGCTTGTATGTAATAGCTTGGTTTTTCTAAAACATTTTAACTCGTAAGAACAAGATTGTAGTCTTCAATCTTACATATAAACCAAAACAATTTCTAAATTGTATCACTGCTTACAAATACACATTTGCCCTGAAGCTTTATTTGGAGGATAGTGACATCCTTCTTAACATTCTAAACAAATATTAATTATCCCAGCCAAGCTGTCCTAGTAAATGCCTCAATCAATAAAGAACAGCTGAAATATTTTAAATGTGTATACAATTTTAAATGTGCATTAATACAGCATGCTTGGCTAGGTATTTCTTCACAGAGAGAAAAGTGACATAAATAATAAGTAATTTGTGATAATTTCTAGAAAAGTCAAACCATGTACCTAAATATATGAAAGAAAACAACTGAAATCACCCAAACTGAAGAGCTAGAATAAAATGTGACTGTCAAGCATATTTTGTTTAAAAAGTAATATTGCAATTTAGTTTTAAATAATTAATACTGATCATGAATATGAATACTGATTAAGGAAAGCAGCTAAAAACCCATACCAACTTGTTAGAACAAAATACTATAAACATTCAGAATTTTCTCTGATATGCATGATACCTAGTGAATGGACCAATTCGCAGCTCAAGCAAAATTTTCTTCAAGTAATTGGAGAGACTCAAACGTTTTTATCTCCTCCATATTAACTTACTTCTAAATCCAGGGGTGTCAAACTCAAGGTCCAGGGGGCAGATCCGGCTGCAAGGTGCTTAAATCTGGCCCATGGGGCCTCCCTGGAAACAGCAAAGGACTAGCCCACGTGCATCTGCCAGCGAAAACAGAGCTCGGGAGGACTGTGTGGGGGCCCTCGCGAGCTCCATTTTCACTAGCAGAGGATTTCAGGAGGCCATCACAGCTGAAAACAGAGCTCAGGAGGGGCACAGGCTGCCCTCACAAGCTCCATTGTCATTAGCAGAGGGTTGCAGGAGGCCATCACAGCCGAAAATAGAGCTCTGGAGCATGTTTTTACTGGCAGAGTGCTTGGGCTGCCACAGGCACCCCCAACATGAGTGACATCAAGCTGGTCACACCCACCCTGGCCACGCCCTCTCCAGCTCCCCGAGATCAAACATAATCCTGATGCAGCCCACAATGAAATCAAATTTGACACCCTTGTTCTAACCTCTCTGTACATGCCATACATTACAGGAAGATTTTCATGACCTTTAGAAATAATGACTCCCTTGTAAGCTACCTAAAAGCATTTGAGAGGAGACAAAATTTCTTAAATAAATGAATAAATAAGGCAAACCAGTGTTTGCACATTAAAGGTTGATTAAATGTTATTTCAAAAGTTATTTTTTGACTGCCATGTTGAAGTTGTAGCATGCATTTCCTCTACCCCATATATGTACAGGGTGAAAAGAATCTGTCAGTCAGTTCAAACATGATCTGATGTTTAAATCATTCTGATGGGCGGGGGAGGGGGGGAGAGAAGCCAATCTGCCTATGGACACCTACCTTGGTATTTAGCAGGTTCTTTGCCCCATCTGACTATATGTGTGTGTTTATTTCAAAAGAAAGCTAGACTTCAACATGATTTATTTCCAAAGAAATCTCTCTGAATCCAATAGTAGCCTCACAGGTGTTGTCAGAAAATAAAAACGAGTCTGTGATGATAGGCCAATGCTTTGTTCTGAAGCATGTCTACCCATCCCTAATAAATCATGAAAGTCAGATTGAGTAGTAAGAACAACACAGTGTGGTAAAAGGAATGAGTTACAAGTTGCTCTTTGTTAAAGTGATGTTTTCTGACTGGCTACATTCTGATGCACATTTTCCTTCCCATGGTGTCCATTATAGTGAATAAGAAGCCCTATTCAAGCTGTAAGCATAACACACTCAGATATTTAATGTTCCAAGTTTCAATTAGCTATTATGTACATACTGTGTATACTGTACATACATACAGTCAAACACTCTTTATCCCTAACTGCAAAAGGCGTGTCTAGTAAGCTGTCTTATTTTGCAAAGTCATTCCAATTTTCAATTTTCAGAATTTAAAAGGATTCACAAGATTTCTACACTGATTGCTTATATTGATTGAGAAAAGCAGCCATTCTGTACAACCTTGTGGCTGCACTGCAAATAAGGTTATTGTCAGAAACTACTTTTGAATATAAAGCATGCTTAAAAATGTTTGAAGGTGCAGATTGACACCTATGACATTATTTGGAGCCTGTTCCTAACTTTGATGATGCCAAAACAATAAAATGTTTCACAACATAATGACACAAGTGTCAATATTTTGTACTTGCATCATGACATCCCAAAGTATAGAAGGGCAGAGTTTGTAGTGGGCACATGATTTGTTTCTTGTTCCCTTCACAAATATTTCCAGGTCATATGCCTCCTGAGTTCAGAAGTTTCAAATGAAGTGATTTTAAAAAATAAAGCAGCTTACAAGTTCAACAAAATGGTATACAGAATAATAAATAAAATTTGGTCTGGCAAAGTATTCATGTACCTATTTATACAGTATTTCTTTGACACTGACACAAAATTGCTATTTCTATGATAGACTTCACTATTGTTAATTCAAGTCATAATGAGTACCTGCAAATACACTCATATTTATTGAATCAAATCTAACTAATTACCTAGGACAGTGATGGCGAACCTTTTACTTACTGAGTGCTAAAAAGTACTCACTTTGCATATGCCATCCACACTTTGGGCATATGCAACCGCACCATCTTGCATGCATGCAGCTTTTGCATGTCCAATGCATGAGCACTGCACGCAGGCACTCACACACATGAGCAATCCCATGTGCATGCGCAGGAGGGCTCTGAAGACCAGCTGGATTTCCTGCTGCAATCACGCGCATGCACAGTGGAGGCCCGAAGACCAGCTGCGTCTCTGCAATCACGCATGCATGCGCCATCGCATGTGCATGTTCAGCTGGAGGTAAGTTGGCCAACAACTTGTGTGCCCAGCAAGATGGCTCTGCGTGCCACCTGTGGCACCCGTGCCATAGGTTTGCCATCACGGACTTAGGAAAAAGACAATCTTTAGTTTCTGAATCAGAAAATGTTCTTTTAATTTAGCAGTTTTTTATACTGAGGTTTTTATGCTTAGTACAACTTTAAAACATATAGACTTCAACTTCCAGAATTCTGGGAGTTGAAGTTCACACTTTTTAAGGTTGCCAAGGTTGAGAAACATTGGCATTGTGGAAACAAAAGCCCCATTATTCTTCCAAGTGTGTAACAATTTCCAGGCCTTGCTGAAGAATCACTTAGATATTTTTCCCTTAACCAAACAACACTTTTATTTCCTCTTACAAATTCCTTTATAATGCCTCTAAAAGTGCCAGTTCAAAAGCTGACAAAAGATGCTACACAATAGTTTACTGGAATTTGGTAGAGAAAACTTTCTAGGGAACATAATTGAATATTACTATAATTAGAATACTTTTGTTTTAAACAAACACCAGTTGGAAGTGCATAGAAGTTACCCCATAATAATTTAAATATCATATTAGTGTCTCTTTGCTTTGTTAGATATTAAACAACATGAACCGCCCTATGAAAGTGATCGTATCAGAATAGAAAAGGCACTGAAGTAGTTTCCAGCTGTTTACAAATGATCTACCCAAAAAGGTAGAAAGTGGTTATGATCTAATACATTCTTCACATTGTTTTATATTAAATAAAAGCTCCTGAATTAATATAATGTGTTGACATACATTAAGTGACTCGTGAACAAGAGGCATAGCTGTCAACTAAGTGTTATATTTTTACTTAGATTTGTGAGCAACTTTGTGAGCTGGTATGAGAGAGAACATATGTTCAGATATAAACACACTGCCCTAGTTTTGGACATAATTATGAATTCTATGTCATTGGTCCAAATTACAAAGGTAGAGAAAGAACAAATCATACCAATACATAGTCTGTAGCAACCATTGTGGAATCTTCAAATACACCTGGAAGAATACTGAAATTTGAATCATAACTGTGAAGGTACATAGAAGAAAACCCAATGTAGTATTTGAAGTGTATCTACATTTTTAAAAAGGACTATTGATCATTCATGGCACCTGTTCAGTTGTAAACACAAAAGTTGATAGTTGATTCACACAACCAGAAAATTCTGGGTAACCATTTGAAAAGATTCCTGGTTCTTCATAGACCAAAATAATTCAATCCTACACTATATAGATAATCTTTAAGGATAAAGAAATACATCAGCTTATGTGGTGATGTAATTCTTATGCTACTTGCAATAAGGTTTATAAAATTATTCCATACTATGATACAAAGCATGACAATAGTCCTAAGAAATTGAATTAAGAACACTAATTCATTTCACACATTCCAGCAAGGAATGAAAGGCGGTATTATTCTCAAAGTTTAGAAATTAAAGGCTATCATTTTTCTGTGGCCTAAAAATTGAAGACACTATCATTCTCTGGATTACCAAATTCCCTTGAACATTAAGAATTTAATCGGTCTTCATATTAGGCTTATTCAAATCACCAATATTGAAATTGAATTCTTTGAAGACTTGTATAAGAACAATTCCAATTGATACAGTGGTGAATCCACAAGCCATCCCCAAGAAGTCAACAACACCAACATTACTCCATTCTCTGAACAAAATGGCTGAGGCCAGCAAGACAAGAGTGGTGAATACTACATAATAGATGGCACCAAACACTGAGGAATCAAAACATTCTAGTGCCTTATTGATGTACCTAAACTGAATTATTATACTACACCCTAATACTGCTAACAGAACCAAACAGAGATACAATGCTCTTTGACTTGATGGATTATTGTGAAAGATATCTTGGGCAGCTAATCCAATTCCTTTTGTACTAGGCACAGTGAAACTTCCTAACAATGAGCAAATACTGATGTAAACCATAATGTTAGTGGGTCCATGGGCTGGTGCAATCCAAAAGATAAGTAGAAGCAGCATGAGAAGCACAATACAGAGGTAACCCACGAATACTGAAAAACAAAGAGAATATAATAGCATAATTAAGCTCAACCAAATGATATTTCTTGAAAACAATTCTGTATTATATGATATATACCCAAAATGCTGGAAATCACAATGATCCACACTGCACATTGTTTATATAATGACATTAACTCACACTGGCTTTAGCTAGATAACTTTCCAAATTGTATTTTGCAATAAACTTCATAATCAACCACCTAGTAGGGCTGTATTACTATTACTACTGTCCTTCTCATCTTATTACCTATTACCTTAGCTTCTTATGGCTATAACTTTGTTGTTTGTGTCTCATGATTTATATGTTGATTGCTTTTATTTAGTATCCTATAATAAACATCACTGAGTGTTGTATGTTATGATTTATGATTATTGTATTTTATGATTATGATAATGTTTTGTCACTTGTTGCTTGTATGTACACTGAGAGCTTGTGCAATGCAGACAAATTCCTCGTGAGTCCAATCACACTTGGACAATAAAGAGTTCTATCTTAATGGTCCTTAGATTGCAATGCTCTTTATCTTTTAGCTGATGTCAATGTAATGGGAACTACATACTAACATATTTGGAAAGGATTGAGTTTGGAAAGACTACATTTGGAAGTACTGTGAGGTTTTCTGCAAATGCTTATTCCTTTTCTTAAATTCTTGTTTTCTATCTGAATCAAACCATGGTATGTAATTCTAAATTGGGCTCCTGGTTTTGATAATCTATTACTTACTTTATCATGGCAAATTATACTTTTGATTCAGAAAATGTTCTTTTGTAGTACATATTTATGTTTCTATGTAAACTGAATACTGCAGATCATATTTAAAGTCAATCATCAGGCATATTTAAGCAATTTAATTTTGTGATCTTTATCTCCTCTTTTATCTGGAAATTTTCTGAAACCATAAAACCATCACTGTATTTTTTAATTTCTTCAGGGAGACAAAACTATAATCCATACTTTGCATTATCATTCTATGATAATCATAAACCGCTTCTTACTCATGCCTACTCTTGAAAGCAGTCATTAGTTTGCTCACCACTGAATCAACTATGTTGTATTTAGATTGTATTAGATTCCCCAATTTGGAGGTACAATTTCCAGAATTTCCAGCTATCATGGTCTTGGGCTAAGAATCTGGGGAGCTGCAATCCTAAACACAATTGGAAAAGACCAGTGGATTGCTTCAGAAAATACATTCTCCTTTATTCTATGAGTTCTGACAATAATTTTACATTCTAAACCATTATTTATTATTTTAATTTCCAGCTTTCCTCAGTTGAATTTATAAATTTATAGTATTTATTTGTAACCCCAAGTAATAAAACTGCTTAAATTCCATTGAAATTATATGGAAGTACAACTAATTCAATCTTTATTATTTAATGAATTATATAAAAATCTTTATCAGATAGGAAAACAAGCTTATTTTAAGCTGAAGTAATTTTTTCTTTAAATTTTTTTTTAATGTTATTCTTGCCTTATACTATAGTTATTGGAAAACTAGTAAGTCTATCTTATTTTCTAATGGTAGTAAAAAAAAGGTAGTCATGCTTAGGACTGTGGAACAAATGAGTTTCATAATTAAAAATCAAAGAGGAGGAAAAAATTGATGCATTCCTTTGGCAACAAAAAGTTGTTCAGCAGGAAATACAAAGTAAGCCAACATTATATGTTGGAGCAACTTACGCTTCTTTTAATTTTTGTCTTGTGACTCAGATTTACTTGTCAACATAGTTAACCCAAAAAAATTAAATACCTGGATTTGTAAGCTTTTCTTCAAGCTCAGCCTGAGTGGTGACACTTTCAGACTTTGGAGAATGAATGATGAGAACAACAGAACCTGCGCAACTCAGGAGGCAGCCCAATTTGCCCAAAATGTTCAGTTTTTCTTTCAGTAGATAGGAAGCTAAAATGGACCTTAGAAAGAGATTGTCAAAGAGAAAAATTGAATCAGGTGTTCTCAGAAATTTTAAGATGTGTGATCTTCACCTCTCTGAATTCTCCAGCTAGCTATGTGGGATATATTTCAACACTTGAATTTGATCTGGCAAGTGGGAATGCAAGATAGGAAAGGAGTGCTTCCCTGATGCATTTTATATCAATGAAAAATACTCTGGCTTGATATCCCCTGCAAATTACATGTGGCATTTTTTAAAGTACCAAAACATTTCTTGCAGCTGCTGATATAGGATATGTTTTCTTTAAGATCCAACATGATTGTGCAGCACCAGAGATGTAAAACCTTTTTTAAAGATACTATCTACCCTTGAGGGTTACTTCATGATTATTTGGATAGAGATAGATAGACAGTGCCATTTGTGGCAAAAATGTCCAACAGGAATATAATATGTGGACATTAACTTAAATATTTATTTAAGAAAGGATAGCTATCTGAGACAAAGTCCTAAAAGCAGGGGTGGAATCCTACCAATTTTGCTACCGGTTCGGTGCATGTGCATGTGCACCGAACGCGCTGCAACGCAGCTCTTTAAACCTCATTTACAGGCACCAGAGGCAACCGGGATCTTCAGGAAGGCTCCATAGACACACCAAACAGCTGATTAAGATAAGAAACAATCTCCCCAAGCGTGTATAAGGAAATAGAAGGGCAGGGGCGTGTGGGTGGGGCCAAATTCAAATTGTCACTACCGGTTTGGGCAATGTAGTGCAATCCAGCTGCATTTCACCCCTGCCTAAAAGTATCATTCTGTCTTCTTTCTGTAACTTGCTGGGGATTGAATTGGTTTTTAGTCCTGGATACAATTCCACAGAATGAAGTAACACCAAGAGAGCCAGTTAATTAATTGAAAAATTCAAAGGATGCACCTCATTTAGCCAGGATCTTTGAGAATCCAAGGACATTATGTTTGAGAGGTTTACACATTTAACATATCAGTATTTGGGCATATAAACATAAATCTACGTTCACAGTAAACCTTTGAAAATGGCTTTCTTTGCAAAATAAATAAAAACATCTACACTTTTCAAAGGACAGAAAGAAATCTAAAAAACAACTAATATCTTTTCCTTAAAATAAGGATCAAAAGGGAAGATAAGGGGGGAAAAACTAGGTGATTTTTAATGCAAATTTTACTAGGACAAATGAACAAAATTAAATACTTTTGGCACTACTAGTAAAAAAAATTGCAAAAAATAATAATAATATAGTTGTGTAGATGATAGGTACTCAGATGGATAGTCTGATTTGAAGAAAGAGAAAACAAGGCAGAATAGAAAAAATCCTTACCCAAATGGGACTCCAAGTGCTCCAAGCGGAGTCACCAGAACAGTAGGAACTGCAGTATAAGCTAAGAAATTCCCAATCTGGCCAAGTGCCACTGTGGGGGAAAAACACAAATATATGAACAGAAAACAAAACAAAACATTTCACTATTTTTGGAACAACTGATTTAGACTGCAGGGTTTCGATGTTTCATTGCTTTATTACCTCACTGCTTGGCAGCATTATTTTTTTTTTATTTCCTTCCCATTTTAACCTGCTGACTGCATTTTAATTAATTAGTATGATTGTCCTTTATTATCATGGGCAGGAAAACTAGTAAATAATAAGGAAATATTTTTCCTTTTAGCCTTAAATAAGTAGCAAGAATGATGGCACTGTCATTGGCATTGGTTCTCCTCCTTCCTCTCTGGCTGCTCGCAATTTGTGTTGGCAGGGGGGCAGAGATCGACCCCAAAGCCCCTAAT
>JAEANM010002427.1:0-24594 GCA_017656035.1 Myanophis thanlyinensis | reverse complement strand
AGGAGGGATAGTGGCCATATTGGTAGAAGGATGTTGGAGATGGAGCTGCCAGGCAAGAGGTCAAGAGGAAGGCCAAAAAGGAGATATAGGGATGCAGTAAGAGGACATGAAGTTAATTGGGGCGAGGATAGAATTAGGTGGAAAAAGATGATTCGCTGGGGCTACCCTTAACGGGAACAGCCGAAAGAAGAACAATTAAAAGACAGTTTCACCTTTAAAGTGAACTATAATTTTAATTAAGATTACAATGTTCTGACAAAGCTATTTAATCACTATTTGCATTTTAGGAGTTAGAAAAAGGTCATCTGAGCCTGGCTGCTGGAAAAATACTAGCACCTGGGAACTAGTCTTGTCCAACAACTTGTTTGGACAGCTGGCTAGAAAGGAAAATTCTTTGAGTCATTAAAATTGCTTTTCAGCATAAAGCCCAATTTAAAATACTAAGAGGCAGGAGCACAGTATTCTGATCAAATAATTGTATTAACACTTCCCTGCCCGTTTATTGTGCAGATGACTAATTTTTAGTTCATATTGCTTAAAACAGCTACATTAGCTTTGCTATTGCTGTTACTATTACTACATCACTATTAATTTCAACATATTTTTTCTATAAGGGACGTGCATTGTACACTCTCATTCATTTCTGATCATAATACAGTATATTTTGACTAATAGAGTTCAAGTAAGGTTCTTTTAGTTCATTCATCTAAGTACCATTTCCTGTCATGCTAAACAAGTATTAGGATGATTATCAGTCTTAGCCCTATCGGCAGAGGCCCAATAACTGGAAATAGCATAAGTCAACATCAGACTTTCAAAGTTTCTGGTCTCTCATGCCTTTCCATTATTCCACACATATTTAGATACAGGCATTTTAGAAATAGCACGGCTGGTCAATTTCACTTCATAGAACTAATATAACAGAAACAAGGAAAGGCAACCTACCTTCTGTTTCTTCTTTCGAACATTTTGTAGTTCCTCTTCTCCCTCCTCAATCAACTTCAGTGCAAGTTCTTTATTAACTTTGGGAAGTTTCTAGTGAATAAAACAAACAGGGATATCTTTTAGTGTGGAAACCTTGCACCTTCAATGTATTTGCTGATTAAATATATGATTCACAATACAGACAATAATTGTATGGGATATATGAGTTGGAATATGTTAAATTATCTATTAAGCGAAAAGCAAACTCGAGTTACTGGTGCATCTACACCAATTTCTTGGGATAATTTGAGAAATCCCAAATTATTTAGAAGGTGCTTATAAGCAGGGATTTCAATAGAAAACATCAGGGATTGTCTGAGATAGCCAAGGACTTCTGATTTTACCAGTGGCTTAAGAAAGAACAGGATTACACTTGTTTTCATAACAGAGCAATGCATGCTTTGGAAATGAGTCAAAAGGGCTTCAGACTTCACCACTGGTCTGAGGAATCCACTTATAAAAATTAAGGAGACTCTTAAGGAAAGTCAAAAGGGCAGACTGACAGACCACTGGATCTTTTTCTGCCATCAGTTTTCTATACCTCTATGTTTCTTCAAGCAGGGGCATCTTTTTTTCAGATTCACAAAGAAACCTGAGAAATGTTGGGTCCTCCATGATGGAAAGTGAGTCCTAAGTACAATGCCCATTCATATTACAACCACTCAGAGGTGAAATTCAGCCGGTTCGCACCAGTTCTATAGAAGTTAATCTTTACAGGGTTAACCCTGCAAAGTGGTAAAAAAAACAAACGGAGATTCTGTAGAACCGATTATTAGAAACCGGGTTTTTTTACCACTTTGCAGGGTTAATCCTGTAAAGATGAACTTTACAGGGTTAATCCTGTAAATAAGGCAGTTGTTTTTAGCCTAATCTTTATTGCCTTGCTCACAGAAACTGCCTCTCCCCTTATTATGCTGAAACTTTGGTGAAGTTTAATTCTGTGCTTGGTGATGTTTAATCCTGTGGCCACGCCCATAGAACAGGTAGTAAAAAAAATTGAATTTCACCACGATAATAAATAAATAAATAAAGTAAAATTCAGGTTGCCGATTTATCACCTGGTTCAAATATCATTTCTTACCAGGAAAACCCAATCTACACAGGGGCCTTTTTCACATTCCTGGTTTGTGTTCTGGGGGAATGAGAACAATAAGATTCCTGCCCATAGTCGAGCCAATGCCTGGTATGCCCTTTAAGATCTCACTACTTAACCCCAGCAAAGAGAAGAACTCTGTAGATGACATCGTTCTCCTTTCCTTTCAGATATAAGAACTCGAAAACACCCCAAATGTACTACACACACACACACACACACATGTTTTCATAGATTTTCACGGGTACAGATATGTAGGTCTAGGGGTGTTCAGGTCTTTTCCTGTGTAAGATTAAGAGTATCCTGGCGATGTTTCGGCGGGGACCTCACTCAAACGTTGCCAGGATACTCTTAATCTTACACGGCAAAAGACCTGAACACACCTAGACCTACACACAAACACACAAACACACACACACGAGACTCTCTCTTTCATTCTGTTTGATGAACCTATCCTGAATGAACCAAACTTTACCTTTAGCTGCACTCTTTGTGCACGTGTTTCTTCTATCTTCTGTCTAATTTTCTCCCTTCTGTACTCCTCATAGGCAAAAGGATTTACCATCATTTTAACCTGCAAGCAACAAAGCAATAAGGAAGAAAAAGGAAGAAATCATAAATCATTGCATAATTCTTCCATTTAACATTCTTATTTGCTGGATTTACATTCAGGATTGCTAACAAGAATGAGAATTAAAGTAAAAAAAAAACAAAAAACCAGGCTATGTACAAATTAAATTTTGCTAAAAGATGGCAATAAAATGAAACTCACAGCCGCCAACTAATTAGAAGTCATCTTGTCCGTTCAACCAAACGTCTGCCTGAAAAATGGTGCTCTATAAGAAAGGAAGCTAGCCTGACTTCTTTGGGCAAGCCCACATACCTTATGATACAATCGTATGTCCATGAAAAAGCCATGCATGTACGCCCGAAGAAGCGGTGATCCAATAAGATGACCAAGCCCTGGAGACAAAATGGAGGTTGGGGGGAGGAGAGAGGGAGATACATATATTGAACATGACCTTAATATAACACAAAATTAAAAATAAATAAATTTCAGGGTACTTTACCAAAAAAAGTTTGCATATATCATGTATATAGAGAAAAAAGTTAAGATCTAGTCTTGGAAACATCACCAGAATGTGTCAGCCCCCAAAGAGAATCATGTATGTTTTCAAATGAGTAATACATGGAGTATCCATGGCAGAAAAGAAATTGTGTGGTGCCGACGTTACTATAGACTTTTGATTCCAGGTCACCATCACAGACTCCCTGTAAAATCTAAGATAACTACTTTATGTCTCTGTTACTTAGCTATAAATCTTAAAGAAATGACAATTTTAGTATTCCTAAAGGAATAAGAAACAAGTAGATTGGGGGGGGGGGAATTAAGTTTAGTGTAAATGTTATATTCTTTTAAAGTTGATTTAAAAAAAAAAGAAATCATATGTTGAATTGGCTTCTCTTAAGTAAAATATATTTATATAGAGTTTTAACAGTTTAAATTAAACAAGTTTATTTTTCCTAATTACTGATGAAGAATTGAGTCTCATGCTAGGTACATGTATATTTTCCCCCATAATAACATAAGATATTGAAATTGGAGGAATTAGTGATTTGAATCAACCAATATAAACCATTCTTTGAACTTGGATCAAAGTAGAAATCAAAGTTCTCAATTTGGACTAGGAAAATAAGGAGATCAAGACAGGAGTCCTCCACCAAAGACCTGGTAGGTTGGACAAGAGTGCAAATACATTTCATCTTGGAATACTGTATGTCGTAGCCACTAAGTACATATAAGAATAGAGAATATATGAGCTCATACTCCAACAAAAGAGGCAAGGTAAAATAAATCACATCTACAGCAATAATACTTTACCAAGATTTTCAAGATCTTTCCTTGTTACAAATTTATAGTCATCATAAACTGTTGTCTCCGGGTTTTCCTCCAGCTCTTCTGTCAAATTATCAAGAAATGAGCACCACTTTGGAGCAGGGCCTAAAACCTATAGATGTATTAAAGTCAGATGTGATGGCAAATTATTTCAGTGAAAACCCAGTGACCGCCCCCCCCCAAATAGGTCTCAAAATGATTGCTTCCATTTCCTCCCAAAGGAGGGTGGCTCATCCTTTTTCCACTATTGATATCAATCTCTCTTCTGCTACCATGAGCACACAGGCACACCCAGTGGACCGAGATTAACTGAGTAAACTTCAATATGTACAAAGCATCATCAAGGTGCACGTTGAAAGCTCTCTCTCTCTCTCTACAGAGGAAAGGAAAAAGGAAATAATGGCACCTACAGAATGGAACTGTAGATGCCCCACTTCCTTTTCAAATCTATCAGTGACAATAACACTGAGCGAAGGTAAACAAGACATTTAAAAAAAGAGAGAACAGCTGCCATCTAAGCCCCTTGAATTGCCCTACTCCAGAGCAAAATATATTCTAGGGATGCTGGGCCTACATGCTCTTCATATAATGACTCTTGTCACTGTAACTGAGATCAGGTCAACCTTATCTACCATTTACTGCTCAAGGATGAGAAAAATATTTGTGCAGGTCAATAAAAACGGCCAGTACCAATTATCTTAATACGTGTTTACTACCAAGATACTCCAAGTACTACTTTGGAATTGTTAATATAAGTTTAATTTTTCAATATGTACATGAAAGGTTGTGGGGAAGGGCCCCTCTAAAAATTATTAATGATAAATCTTGAATAAAATAATGCTGTGTACAGAAACACTCAGCCTGTGTTATCAAGAGTATGAACGGCAGACGACAGTTGCTTTAGCCAGAAAGTGATTTTTCCTGATAAAACTATTTTTACTAGCTGGAAATTTGGGTTCCAATAAAGATGTTACTTCATATTATTATTAACTGTAGTTCTCCAGCTATTTTTTTTCTGTCCTTCTACCACATTTGAAGACTCTGACCTGAAAAGTGTAATTATAATTTCCCTCAAACACCCAGAGAAAACATTCTTTCAGAATTAGCCATTCAATTTTCATCTTGTAGTTGCGTTTGTCCAAATTACTGACAGCTTCCCCATTAACCTACTTTCCAGTTTACTGAGAATAAGGCTGTTTGTTAACTGGCTCACTTTCCTTTCAGTATAATTATGCCACACTTTGTCACAGGCTTCCTTTCCTCCCTCACTAGATACACCCAAAGATGATAATTGCTACTATTCATTTTTTTCCCTTTATGCTAGACAAACACAACCCTAGTAGTCACTTAGGTTCCCTTCCCCTATTTCTCCCTTATTGCTCTTGAGAGCTTTCCTTATAGGTGGTATCAAAACAAGTGTATCTGCTCTTACTACCAACAAATCGTCCTAAAAAAAATGAGATGGGGGGGGGGACACTTTTCCCCAACAACAATTACACCATCCTCTTTCTTCACTTAGACTGCCTAAATATGAGAAAAGAGCTTACACAGGATCAACCTGACTGCAGATTAGAGTATTGCCAGACAAGTTCACCATCACATGTTAGTTTTCTAACATTTTACCTGCAAGCAAAGACAGAAAGCAGAGGAGTACTATTTTATCTACACGCACCAATGTGAGTCATTGAAACAGCTTCAGGCAAGCGATTCTGTTAAAAGGACATTCAAGAAGGAGAGAGTTTAAACTCCTCTCCACCAGCATCTACCCTGATGCTCCTTCTGCCTGCCTTCACTTTTTAAAAGCATGCATGTTAAAAGACCAGCTACACTGAATAACATTTATGGCAGAGGTGAAATTCAGCAGGTTCTAGCAGGTTCACTAGAACCGGTAGTAAATTTTCTAAGCAGTTTGGAGAACCGGTTGTTAGAAGAAATCTCCTTTGTTTTTTTTCCCACTATACAGGGTTAATCCTGTAAGGAAGGCAGTAAAAAAACCATTCTGGTGTTGTTTCTTGCCTAATCTTTATTGCCCTGCTGACAGAAACTGTCCACCCAGTCACATGACTCCCTCAGCCATGCCCACCAAGCCACGCCCACAAAACCGGTAATAAAAATATTTGAATTTCACCACTGATTTATGGTAATTACACTGACAGAGCAAACCCCAACCTGCTGTCCAGCAACCATTCCATGTTTTTCTTCCTCTCCTCTATGAAATCAGAAGCAAAGAAGGGACGGGCTACTGGATTTTAAACAGCTGAAGAAAAGAGAGTTTCTTTCAACACTAATTAAAATGCTATGTTCTACACAACAATTAAAGGACCTCTATTCTTCTTCCTGACTGATCATTATCTCTGGTCTCTGGTTTTGCTTTTGTGTCCTTTCCTTCAAAAAGAAATTCAAAGGAAGGGAGGAAAACAAAAGAAAATAAAGCTTTTGCTTTTCTTTTGGGTCACCAGAGATGAATCCATTGCTGGCCTTTACAGCCCACCAAGTGGGATATCATAGCAGCCTTCTCCAATCACTTGTGATCCCAGACCATGCTGGGAGTTGCACTGCAATACACTGGGGAAGGCTGTACTACACATCCCACAGAAAGCCAGTGGGCCATAATGAAACTCTGTCTAGAACGTTGGTGTGGAGACTGTGAGCACAATCTTTAAAATATTGACTCTTACAGATCTTCCCATGGACAAGCAGTTTTTCCTCTATAGACGTCCTGCTGCAAGATGCTGCCCAAACAAAGTGTAATGTGCATTATTATAATTCTGTGCTGACGTTATCTGTTAACCTGCCTAGGGATTTCTAACATTATCAACAATCCAGACCAATTCAGCATTGTGCTTTTTGTGTCATCCCTATCCCACAATCTTGTTTTGATTTCTTTCCTCTCAGGCATTGTTAATCACTATGCTTAGTCTTGTGAGCAAGTTGCCCCAAGGAAAAGAATCCATGAGAACTCCAAACAAGAAAGCTCTGCCAGAAATAATTTTCACTCATTTCCTTCTTGCCATGCCTTTTTTTAAAATTTCTCTTCCCTTTAGATGGCCAAAGGACAGGTCTGTGATTCCTTGAGCAACCCTGTGGCAAGGTAAGGCTTATCTCTTATTCTGAAGCGTGCTCGTTTCTAGGCCAGATATTTAATACAGTTTGAGTCATCTGTATTGTAAGAGGGATCAAATGGCAAGGTTATTCAAACATACAGCAGTGAAAAAAATTACATGGAAATGTAGAATATTCATAACCTTGCAATGCTGTGACCTACAATGTGATGTGAATTTCATCTAAGCCTCATTAAGAGATCAAGAGAGTCTGGTTAAATAAACAACAAAAGACAGTAATGTCAAAACCTTTTAGTAAGCACCCTGAGCCAATATTTACTGCCTTTCTTGGAAAAAAAACCTGGTGCCACCTCTTTTCTCAATGATAACTTCAATCTAATGTCTCTGGCACCTATTGATCAATCCTTAACATCAGCTTTGAGGTATTTGGGTTCACTTTTCTTTATAGAAATAAGGGATGACAGAATATACTGTTTGGGCTGGTTTGTTTAAGCAGAATTTCTTTTCTATTAATTGGGTTTAGAATAGAATAGAATAGAATAGAATAGAATAACAGAGTTGGAAGACTTCTGGTCTCTTCATTAGTTTCCACCCATTGCTTCTTGTTCTACCCTCAAGTGCTTTGGAGAATAATTGCTTGACTCCGTCTTCTTTGTGGCAGCTCTGAGATATTGGAACCCTGCTATCATGTCACCCCTAGTCCTTCTTTTCATCAAACTAGACATACCCAATTCCAACCATTTTTTTAATATAGTTTTAGCCTCCAGTCAACTAATCATCTTTGTTGCTCTTCTCTGCACTCTTTCTAGAGTCTCATCTAGATAAAGTGGGCCAGAGTACTGTTGGATTACAGACAAATCTAAAGAGTCGCTCACATTCTGGTATTACTCCAAAATCATCCTGCTGCACATTTGTCGACAATAACCACTATCACAGAACTGAGGCGCAGGTCAATAGAATCTAGTTATGACAGAGGAGGCAATCAGGATTGTTTCCAGAACAAAAATAGCCAAACAAAACACATGTTGCTTCTCCGTCTTCTGGTCAAACAAAATCTTGTATGAGTAGACTCAACAGTGCTTTTCATTATTTGACAGGCATACTAGTCCATGAATCTGGGGAAAGAATCTTCTAGATTTTCTGAGCTTTGGAAGGATGCATTATATTGAAGGCATACGCCAGCTTTTCCTAAAAGTTTGAATGCAAATCCAATTGCCTATAATTTTCAAATATTCCCAAATATCTTTCCTGTACCTAAGTCTACAATTACTTTGTAAAGTAACAGAAATGGTTTATTTAAATGGCCTTCTGGCCAAGCAATGATATATCACTAAATTAGACTTCATATTCATAACAGAAAGGAGCTGCCATGACAGCATCCTTTGGTTATACAACAATTAATATCTAACCTTCTCACTAGGTATAACTACCCAATGCCCTTTATAGCTTCTAAAATATAGAGGTGGAGGTATAATTCTATCAGCTCAAGGTCTTTACATGACACAGTGAGTACCATACTCCTCATAGTGGATGGGGTCAGGCTCTCTTGTTATGCTCATGGTACCTATAGGATTTTAAATCTTCCCAACTACACAGATACACAAATACACCAAAGGGGTGGGTGGGATTGGCTTGACATTTTTTCGTCTTTCCAATTTCAGGGCCATAGAATAGCAAACCACATCTAGTTTTTTTGCTCCCCTGATCCAATACAACTATTTAAACCGAATGTGATGGGAATCCCAAAGCTGCATTGCTTATCTATTAAAGTGGTGTCTGTTTTCACATCTCTGCAGAGCTGCCTATTTTATTTCAGGATAAAAATTCACATTTAAAATAAGGATGTTGCAATAGATGGCACGGGATTAAGAACGGAACACACATATTTTTTTAAATGGAAGACTAGAAAACACATGTCAAGTCAAGCTTTGGTATGAACCTTTTTGTATTACTAATGATGTAGCCTTCTCGCCACACAGGCAGTATTCATCCACTGAAGCTATATCTAATAATATAAATGCCACACCTTCTTCACGCCCAGTTCCCAACCTATTCAATGGCGTGTCAGATTTAGGAAGTAAATCAATGAATAATCGTATCAGTCCTATTTCTACCCCTCTCCAGAATTTTAAAGCGTGCGTGCAAAAACTGAGATCGCTGAAATCCCAAACGAGGGTGTGGTCTGGTTCATGACCCCCCCACACTTCCTTCCCCAAAACATTCTCTCCTGGTGTGGCTCTCCTGCCCCCACCTACCACTCTGTTTTTCCCCATAATCGTTTCCCCAATGGGCGGGTGGGGTCCTGGCACCCATTGTGCTGAAGGCCACATGCAGCCCTCAACAGCCTTGATACCTATCTCTAGACTCCCTCCCCATCTTGCCAATCAACATTAACGTTCTGTGTGTCGGAGGTGGGGAAATTCCTAATTCAATGAAGAATAATCGTATTAACTTATCAGTATAATTTAGTAAAACAATTCAATTAAATCACAGTTATATGTTTCCCTCAGTCTACTTTCTTCTTTGTTATACTCCTGCCTATGTTGTGAAGTGCAGCTCACAACATGCTACCTAAAGCATTTCCCTTTGTAGAACATTTTATGCTCCCAGAAATGCCCCCTCCCATCCAGACCCACCTTGGTCCACAATCTACAACAGTCTAACCGAAGTATCTGACTTTCACATCTGCTTATCCAGCTGCTTATCAGGCCCACAGGGTCTCCCCCCTCCGCCCCAGTCGACACAGAGGTCCAAATGTGTTAAAAGATTCTACAGGATGGCCACAAAATTACTTCCTGAGAGTCGCACATGGGATGGTTTCCGCACCTATGCCCACACACGCGCATTTCCTTTGAGGCAACATGTTATGATGGGAAGTAGAGGATTTCCTTTGTTGTGAATAAGCCCAACGTGCTACTTTTTAGGTTGAAAGTACTTATCCAAAAACAGATAGGAAGCCCACGTTTCCTGTTTTGTGGAGACTCAACAATTGTCTGGCAGATCGTACTCAAAAATATTGGCAGGCGAGTCACAATATTTCACTACATTACCATAAGAAGACCTAGGAAAGAGAAGATGAGGTTTCTAGAGAAATAGTTAATGCTGGGTGTGCAGTGCACAAGTAAAGCAACAAGCGCGTTCCTTTCAAAATTTTATTTAGTGCTACATCTACAGTTATAACATCACATTGGTGAAAAAAGTTAGTACCTGATGATCAACTATTTTACATTTGACAACTTAAGAGAGAAAAAGTCTCATTGACAAGCTTTCTCCACAGTGTTCTATGTATAAGAAGTGGAAATCAAGGGAAACTATCACTTAGTTTCATATGATTGTACCAATTTTTGAAAATAATCTGTGCTATAAATAAGCAAGAGTCTAAGAAAAGATGCAGAACTAGAGTGCAACAGTAGAAAATCAAAGCACAGAATTCTCTTTTATAGCATCAGAAGCTTCTCTGACCCTTCAAATGAATGCTTTATTTAGTATTCAAGTACAAGTCCACAGTCCCATGGCAATTTTTTCCATAATGTCTGGAGCAGACGGGTCTGAGTTATCATCCTAATATCTAAGGATAATATTAGATCCTAGCCACGTTCTATTTATGAAAAAGCAATGTAATTCAAGCAATGTATTCATGGAAACAGGTTGCTTCTAATGACAGCCTGCTCCCAACTCCCTTATTAAAAGTGTAAGAGGACCATCTGAACAGAATTTGAGATGTGTATAGCAGGGGTCTTCAATCTTGGCAACTTGAAGACTTGTGGACTTCAACTCCCAGAATTCCTCAGACCCCTGGTGTATAGGGTAGAAGAGATGAGAGTGAAAGTCCTTTGACATAAGTGATGGTCCTCTTATGTAATACTTCACATGATCTAAAACCAATCTGGGCCTTTCTTCAGCCTTACTGGCTGTCTTAATTCAAAAGGCTGAGGCTAAAATTGCTTTCTTTTATTTACCTAAATTTCTTATGGCTGCCCACTGATAGCTTCTTGGCAGCTTACAAATCCAAAAGATGGCTTTAAAAAGTTAAAAACAAATAAGGCAGCCTGGACTAAAACAGCAACAATAAAAATATGACAATGCCCCTTCTCCTCTATACATTCATCCCAGGTTTGGAAACAAAACAGGTTTTAAGCACTTTCTGGAACCCCAGGATAGGGGGCACCCTTTGTAGTGTGTGTGTGTGTGTGTGTGTATAGGATATTATTCCAAAGGGTAGGGGCAGCAACAGAGAAGACACACTTCCTTTGACCCACACAATGACAATCATAGAGGAGACCTGGAGCACATCCAGAAAGTATTGGATGGGCAGAAACAATTTGAGATAGGTGGTCCCTCAGATAACTAACCCCTAAAATGATTTGATAGTGGTCTCACTAGATTAGATCACTGTGAAAAGTGGGATGTCGAACAGAAACAGATTTTTCAACTATTTCCCCACAGGATCCAATAAGCTATAATCAATCTCCCAGTTTAACTGCAGATCTTCTATTGACTTCCCATTGCAATATGAACCAGTGGTGGAATTCAATTTTTTTTTACTACTGGTTCTGTGGGCATGGCTTGGTGGGCGTCGCTAGGGGCTCGTGTGACTGGGTGGGCCGTTTGGAAAAAAACAAAAGGAGATTTCTTCTAACAACCGGTTCTCCGAACTGCTTAGAAATTTTACTACTGGTTCTAGCGAACCTGCTAGAACCTGCTGAATATCACCTCTGGTATGAACTAAATACTACCTTGCTTAGTTAGATCAGCCAATGGATGTACTGCCATCATGAAAAAACAATTTCAATGAAATAAAGTAAACTGTGTAAATTTCGATGGGATGGAAATAAAAAGCAGGCATCAAGAACTACTGTTGTTTCTTTTTCAATAGCAGTGTAACTCATGCATTGAAATATGTACAGTAACCCTTGTAACTGAATTAAATGCAAGGAGTACAGGTCTATTCTATCAGGCCCAGAGATAAACAAAACACAGCAAAGATCACTTAACAACCCATGTTACTTACTGGAATATAGTAGATATTCATTTTAGGGGCTTCATTGGCTGTGAACAGCATTCCTGCAAATCAAAAAATTAAGAATGTTGATCTCAAATGCAGAACTTTTCCTCCATTTTAAAATTTGAGGAGACTGAACTAAGATTATTAATGGGAATAAAGCTGAAATATCATATAGTCCAAAATCATTTTCAAAAAGAAATTAACAGGTCCACTGATAGAGCAGCAACTCTAACTCAGACAGAATAATGTTTAACCCAGAGCAACCAGAAGTAATTACCTTTTCTCCCATCTTTTAACATGATACTTTGCACTAAATTAAATACACTTGCAGATTAATTAAGAGAAAAACACAAGTCAGACCATCACTGATATTTGACAAAGAAGAAATTGTTCTTATGATATTGATAGTACTGGAGAAGGAGGACACATCTTGTTTAACTTTAATTGTCAGCAATGTCCATTATTTTTTATCTGGGGTATTATACTGAGAACCAGATTCTAACAACTAAGAAATTTAGAATTAATCTGGATTTTTGAATTTTTGCGTTATCCCATATAGTTGACTTCTAACAACAGTAAGATATATGTTCTAATTAATATCTCTAACTTAATCCTTGAGCATGGAGGGAAGGAAGTGTCATTCTACAGTATAGCCAGATGGGATTAAAACAATCTTTGTAGGCATTAAGGTATTTGTTTTAAAAAAATTCAACATTTCTTTTCATATTTCTATCCTCCTTATTCCTGGACAAGAAAGTTAATAATATATAATGAGAACACTAATCAAACTGCAGTGATCACAATGAATTTTTAAACATGACCATCCATAACAACTTCCATACACTGCAGTAAAGACACAAGCAGTAAAAATCCATAGCTTCCTGTGAGCACTCTAATTAAACTCTGCCAATCCCATCAAATGGTATCAACTTCCTGCAGAGTTACAGATTTAGTGTGACAAATCGGCAGGATCCTGGCTCCTATGAAAATCAACATGTATACAACTGTGTGCAGCTTCCAGCAGGAAGCCAAGATTGTCTGAGTGACTTTGGGGGGGAAGGGAGGGGTAAGTTAACTACAGGACTTTCATAACATATAAATGGAGCTCAAGGGACACTCTATTCTTTTATTTTTATTTTCCCATTCAAAAAATAACAGGCATCCAATAAAGATGCTTCCCCCGCCCCTTGACACCCAAAAAGAATATAATGGGCTCCTTGATTAATTCAGTAGGAAAAATCTGTACTGTTTCCCACTCCAATATAAACTTAAATTCAGAATAATTAATTAACCTGGGGAAAATGTGATCTTGTGCAGTGAAGGGTCCTTTTCTATATGCCAGTGGAAAAGTACTTCCAGAGAAGCACTGTAAGGACATGACATTATAAAACACTTTTCCAGTTAGATGCCCATCGAGCTACAAGCTTCAAACTCTCGGAGTAATACTTGTAATAAATCAGGCTTCATACTCAAACATGAAAAAAAAAAAAATCCTGACTGCTTTAAATGATCTCATTAATAGAAGAGAATCTATGGAGAGACATTGTTAAGACATCATAGACATCCAACTGTGAAATTTTTGTAATGGGGGAATAAAATGATTCGGTTCTAACATGGCAGCGTTTTCAATGAGAAATGAAGATTCTGGAAGAACTAATTAAAAACCTCTATGAAGAATAATTATAAAATATATGTCTACCTTTAAATATCAAACTCATCAACCCCCTTGAATCGTATAGATTTTGAGGAAATCACAACCCGTTCTCTATCCAATCCTCATGGAGGATTCAATATATAGCTCAGCCCAGTGCTTCTCACCCTTGGCATCCATTATATATATAACGCTCAGAATTCTTCAGCCAACATGGCTTGCTGAGGTATTATGAGAGTTGAAATTCACATACTCTAAAATGGCTAAGGTGAGAAACATTGTGATAGCCTGTAAGAGCAAAAGTGCTCCAATGCTGTTGAAAATTGTTAAGAATTCTGAAATGGTCAACAGATGATTCAGTTGTTAAATACTGTTAGAGGAAAAATGTTAGAGGAAAAATGGAAAAGATCACCTCCCCCCAAATTCTCAAGAAGTTCTCAAGAAGAAATTCTAACATTGGGCGACCAAGAAAGCTATAAATCCATCTGTATGACCAGAAAATCCAGATTATTTGTACTTTACCTGAATTGGGGTACAGGCAAACATCATTAATATTATGTTCAGGTTCTATAGAGGTGAATATTTTTCCCTGAAAAATAAAGTCACAGAGCTTTAGCATACAAAGGAAGCACACAGCATACAAGGGAAGTAAGGAATCTCATACTATAGAAAGAGGATTCTTTGGACAATGAGATGAATTTATAAATTCAATAAATAAATTTTTCAGACAATAACTCTTATTAACTGCAGAAATATTGTTGTTGCCTTCATATTGCTAATATTAATCTGGAAGTGTGCGCAGTTAAATAAAACAATGTCATTACTGTTTCAAGAAGGAATTGGTTCAAAGTCTTCAATTCCACTATGTTATGAAGAGCCTTATTTTTATAGCTGCTTCACTCTGAAATTTATAGTACTTTTTAAGAGTGTAAAATCTGTCTGTCCGTCCATCCATCCATCCATCCATCCAGTTGTTACCTGAACCATGCAAAAAACATCTAGCAGCAAATCTCCATGTCCAAATTACATTTCTTTTTAATAAACAACACCCACCAAATCATAAGACTAGTCAAAATGTCAAATGGCCCAGTCCAGTCTAAGTCTATTGATTTAAGTGGTTGTCAAGTTTTCTCTTCTTCAGAAAAAGGAAGGATTTCTTAGCTCTGGCTAGACTAGACTCATCTAATCTAGCGAACAAGAGCCAACAAGCTCTCCTCCATAGCACATAGCTCTTCACTTCCACAATGTGTCTCCTAATATTTCTAGTTCAGTAGATAATCCATAATTGAGGTACAAGAGCCTCTTTTATTAATGCTTCTGGTGGTGACTGTAGCAAGCTCCATTTTCTATAATTTAAAGGCAGATTCTGTAGCCATTTATGCACCCTACATTCCTTGGCAGTCAATTCCACCTACTTCCAAAGAATTTAGAAGAGGTCAATCAGACAACTGTATTGCTAGGTACGAAGTAACCAAATCAGTCAATACAGAGAAAGGAAATTACCCTTCTGGTATTTTTCTGGTGGCTGGATTGCAAAAACAAAAAATTGGCAGGCATTTTGAAGACATGGATATTGAAGATTTTAACATGACAAACACACTGGCAAGGCTCATACATTGGATGTGTCTTCCTTGAGTAAGTGTTAATTATTAAATTTTAATAATTAAATTTTAATTTGTTAAGTTATTTGTAATTTTAAATTTAATTCATTTTAATTGTTGATTTTAATACTAAATTAATCTAATTTTAAATTATCAGCTTTATATAATTATTTTAATTGGTTTTTTAGATTGTTATGTATGTATATTTTTTATCTGCTGTGCACCGCCCCGAGTCCCTTGGGAGAGGGGGCAGTATATAAATTTTGAAATTAAATTATTTTTTTTGAAATTAAACAGAGTACTACAAGCAAAGATTTGCCAACCCAGATTTTCTATCTGCCTCCTGGATCAGCCGTTTCCCTATCCTTTTCATCCAGTGTGTATGAACATAGTTTTTCTGGGCCTTCAAAGAAAGTATTTTCTCCCTTTCCAGGGGAAGTATGTGGATTTTCCGTCCCACTGTAATATTTTCCACACCCTATTCCAACATTTTCATGTAGAGGAAAAAGATGTTTGGCCAGAACCAGATTTAATTTAGAAGTGAGTGTATGTGTAGGGAGGTATGAAAGAGGAAAGAAGACCTACTGCTTTGAAGACAGCAATACATTGTATTAATGACCACAAGATGTTTGAGGAAGCCCCAGCCCCTTTCCTCTCTCTCCCATACAAACAACCCCCCCACATCCAAGAGACAAGTGAAATGTTAAATTATTTTTTGTTCCACAACATGCTGGAACCAGAACACTGGGATAAATAAGTTATGGCTATGACAGAAGAGGCTTGTGGTATACCGGGAAAAAAGTGAGAAGTCCATATTTCTGGTTCTTATACAGAAGCTCGCTTTGTACAGATACATATTCCTAAATTGGTAGCCTTCAAACAGGGGCTTCATTTATTAGTATCAATCAAATGTATAACCCTATGGAGGATTCTTGGCAGCTCACAAAGTGTGCAATATAAATGTACAATCTAAAAACAAATAATTAAAACTCAGAGACAACATATGGCATCAAACCCCCCAAACTCTTTAAGAAAAACTCAGCCTTCGGCTTTTTTCAGAAGGCAGACAATGTCAGAAATAGACAAACTCCAATAGAAGGGCTAGTCCTATCTTCCTGAAAAGATTCTGGATCAGTGGTGGAATTCACATTTTTTTCCCCTACCGGTTCTGTGGGCATGGCTTGGTGGGCGTGGCTAGGGAAGGTCATGTGACTGGGTGGGCAGTTTCTGTCAGCAGGGCAATAAAGATCAGGCTAGAAACAACACCAGGATGTTTCTTTCCTGCCTTCTTGACAGGATTAACCCTGTAAAGTAGGAAAAAACAAAAGGAGATTTCTTCTGACAACCGGTTCTCCAAACTACTTAGAAAATTTACTACCGGTTCTAGCGAACCTGCTGAATTTCACTTCTGCTCTGGATCCCCTGGTTTCTAAGGATGAGAGACAACCAGCTGCTTCTCCCAACAGGATCAAAGAGGCCAGGCCAACTCTAGTGGGGAAATGCAACCAACCTAGCACCACGCCATAATTATAAGTTGAAACCAGCACCTTAAATTGCAGCAAGGCTTCAGTTGGCTATCACCATGGCTCCTGCTGAGAATTCTGGAGCATGTGGACATCTGGAAAGTGAAACAGCTGTGCTGGAACAGCTCCCCAGAGGTCAGCGGTGTGGAGATTAGTCTGTAGGCTAATCTCATGGCACTGACTAAGAGGAGAAAAGATAACCACCCTAATCTTAGTTTTCGCTGAATCCAGGATGAGTCAGCTAAACAAAGGATACCAATAGCCGTGACCACAAGTCTGACTCTGAAATAGGACTCCCCACCCCCCACCCCACCTTGTGGATTCCTCCCTTCTTCACTTTTTCTTTAACAGTTTCATTTTGCCTCTAGGTCCAATACTCTTCCTTTCCCTCCCTGTTTAATTCTGGACCTCACCCACTTCTGCTGCTTTCTTAATAATTAAGAGGAAGGTTTTCCTCCAACCTCATCTTTGAAAACAAAAGATGAGATACCTTCCAGCTCCAGGCCAAGTGCATGAAGCTGCTTCCTACCTTCCCGTCCTTCTCTTTTGTCCAATGACACACAATCAGAGGTGTTTAGGGAGCAGCTGAGGCAGAGGCCAGCAAGAGCAATTAGATCTGCTTTGTAATAAGAAAGCTTTATTTTTGTAATAAGAGACTCCTCACCGAGAAGCACAAGGAAGAGAAAAGCATCTGCTCTCTTAAAGTTCCATTTACAGAAATGGGGTAACAGGGTCTGCCCAAGGTTCAGTCAACCCTATTTAAAGCAATGACCAAGTCTTATTTTACGATTGTATAAATACGTTTGAATCCTGGGACATATCCTTCATGCCTCAGTTGGTAATATTTTGTCTATAATTCTGTGCACAGAAGGGTCATTTCTGGGCATCTGTGACAGCAGAGAGTTGGGAAGGAGAAATGCCATATGGTTGGATAATGGGCAGGAAGACTAGAAGAAGGAGAGACGATCAGCAGTTGTATCATTCCTGCAATTGACCTTGTTGAATTAGAAGGACAATATGAAATATCTCACAAATTAAGCATTTGGGGATTGCAGCAATACCAGTAGGATTTCCAGTTTTTGCAAATCCAAAACATGAAAACTTTTTTTTTGAAGAACTGAAGCACTTCTACTTAACTAAACAGAATTACCATTATGATTTATCTGGCAGACTAAATACAAATCAATAAAACACAATTCTTATCTTGAATGGGGCACCAACAAAAGTAAACACGCTATTTATGATTTAGCTATAAAAGTAGAAAGTAGAAGGTGCTCAGAGAGAAGATAGGAATCGTTATCTTTACCGTGTCTTGGTTCCACAGTTTTATAATTCGTGAATCAGCAGAAATAATCAGATCCAATGCATTGTGGAACTGGATTGATTTGACTGGTAGACCGTATTGGTGATCCTTCATTATTAATGGATTACTCGACCGAAGATCATAAAGTAAGACCTGGTAACCAGAAAACATAGGTCAGTTTTTGTGGTCAGGTATTGTTTAATACAGGTACAAATCTATGGTATCGTTCGTATTTTCAAATTGAGAAAAATAAAAATAGTATTTTGGTTTACTATATATTCTGTAAATCCATTCCATGGACTTTTAAGTAACAAAATCTCTCAAAACAATTCATAGTATTGGTCTGCAAATCAAGCAGCATTAAGCATTATTTTATTTAGCATATATATTACATACTTTTATTAAAAAGCTATGGAGCAGAACAGCTGCTGCAGACTAGCTCAACCCTCATCCACTGTATGCTTGACAAATCTCTATTTATATGTTGCAAAACTCAGGAATTTGTGGTTACTGTGTATCATCCAGCCATTAGCTTGGTTGGCCTATAGTAATCTCATTACATTCAAGAGCAGTGTTTTATTTACCCTGTAAAGCATTAAAGGAGCTATCACAATAATCCTCTGCACAATAATCCTATGAATTATACTAATAATTATAATTAGATTTCCATTCAGTCTGATTTTGTTTGGTTGGCTGAGGTTCTTTTTATAGGAAAGCACCACAAGAAGCTTTCATCAATAACCCAACTTAACATGCAACACATCAACTAACCCTTCTGAAGAACCCACAAGTGTTTTAGAGTTAAACTTGAATTAAGCAATCTGAATTACAATACTCCCAGCACCACATTCCCTTCACAAGCTCACCTTATTGAATTAACACCCATCCATCCATCCATCCATCCATCCATCCAATCAATTTATATGCTACCCACCTCAATCTGAAAGTGACTCGTACAATTAAAATCATAAATATTAAAATATTACAAACATTGGGTACAAAGGCTAAGAAACAAAAGGCAAGGATGGCATCTTCCCCATTAGTCCATCAGCCACCCTCAACAGAGAGCACCCTTATCAGAACCCCAAGCCACCAAAGCCAGATTTTAATGTCCTTCTAGAAGGCCAAACGGGTGGGGGCTACCTCACCACAGTCAGCAAGAAAGATAACACGATAGCCCTCGAGGATTGCAGTAAGAAGGTGCACAGCATACCTGTCCTGTAGACGTTCCAACAGCCATCTTCAAGCTTCCATTAAACTTCAGGGCAGAAACAGCAGGCAGGCCACCTACCCTGGGAAAATTCAAATACATTTCATTCAGATGCAGTAAAGGTCATCATAATCTGGACTCAGGTTGACCACCCCAAATCTGCATCTGACAGCATATTATTTCTGTAAGAAATACGACACGGGAGGGAGACTTAGAAAGAGCATCAAGAAATGTGCATACTCTTGATCAGCAGTCACGCTGTTTAAAGCGCAATCCAGTAGCCCAACTCGATTTCTCACTCTGGGATCCCAGCATTCCACCTTTCCCTGAGAAAAACAAAGAAAGAAAAATGCCACTCAGTACTCTGAATAATTCACCACGGTTCACCAGCTTCCTGATCTGCTTTGTACAGAAATCACTGAATTATTATTCAAGGGGTCTTTGGAATAATGCACATTTATTCCTCCAGTTTAAATACTTGATTGCATTCAAATCTGACATGATTTCTATAAGCAAAGATTATGAAAGAATGGCACAATTTTTTTTTTTCTGCAACCGACATGCTATAAGCATAGAATGGGATGATGTTTTTTAGGCTTATACATTGTAATGTTTTATATGTTTTTGTATGTTTTTTTTTAAACCTGTTTAAAAAATCTGACATGATTTTCCCCCAATTCTAAACAACAACTCAGGCGATTCCAAAGACTAAATACACATTTCACTGCATTTCGTACCATGTATGTCTGTGCATGTGATGAATAAAAATTTGATTTGATTTGAAATAACACAGAGTTTCTGCAGAACATCAGCCTGCTGAATTATTTGGAGTACCTGTGTTCTATTAGGGTAGAAAGGACCATAAGAATCAGTTAGTATAAACTGTGATGGTCTGGTTGAGCATTTTAATTGGTAAAATTGTTTGCTCACTTCCAAGTTGAAGTTGGATAGAAGCCCATATTATTATAGAGACATTATCTAGTAGTACAGATATTCTTCGAATTACAACCACAATTGGGAATAGATTCATTTCTAAACAAGACAGTCGTTAAGTAAGTTTTGCTCTATTTTCTGACCTTTTCCCCATGTGTGTTAAGTGAATCACTGCAGTTAAGTAAATCAAGTGGTCGCTAAGCAAATCCAGTCTGTCCATTTCCTCCCCCCCCCTCATGTTACTTATTGAAAGCCGGCTGGGAAGGTTGCAAATAATGACCACATGATTCCCCAAGATGCTGCTACCATCATAAATACATGCTGGTTGCTAAATACCCAAATTTTGATCACGTGACTGTGAGGATGCTGAAAGGATGATAAGCGCAAGAACTGCTTGTAAGTCCTTTTTTTTTTAGTGCCGCTGTAACTTTGAACAATTGCTAATGAATGGTTATAAGTCAAGGACTACTTGTATTACCTAAGGGGTGTTTGAGCTTCAGGAAGTGGAAGAGGGTTTTCGATTATGGTAACCACCATTTGTGGACCCTGCCTCGCCTGGCTGTTCACGATGGCCAGATGAATAAGAATAAGCAGCTGAATCTAAGCAATGGTCAACATGTCTTTGAGAGGTTCCAGCAGCCTTGAAACAGGTCCTGGTCTGTTGACTCCTCAAGAGGACAGTCCAGGATCCAACTTTGATGGATAACTACTATGCAAACTTGTTCTAGAGAAGATTTTTGTGAAAGCAGTAGGTCAATAATTAGAAGGTTCTGTGTTGGCTTTCAGGGAGTGGAAGCGCTTTCCTGACCGCATCATAGCAAACAGTCTGCTGTTGGGATGGCTGGGGTCCCAACAATGGACTGTTCGCTATGATGCGATCAGGAAAGCGCTTCTGCTCCCTGAAAGCCAACACAGAGAGACTAAGGAGAAGCTTCTTCCCACAGGCAATACGGACCCTAAACCAGTGGGGAAATTCAATTTTTTTTACTACCGGTTCTATGGGCGTGGCCACAGTATTAAACATCACCAAGCACAGAATTACCATTACCATTACAACTTCACCAAAGTTACAATGTCATAAGGGGAGAGGCAGTTTCTGAGAGCAAGGCAATAAAGATTAGGCTAGAAACAAGTGCCTTATTTACAGGATTAACCCTGCAAAGTGGGGAAAAAAAACAAAAGGAGATTTCTTCTAATAACCGGTTCTATAGAAACGGTGTAAAACAGCTGAATTTCACCTCTGCCCTAAACCATAACAACACTCAGGACTCAACAGGACTCAACAGGAATCCCTATAAACTACACCTCATTTCCTAACTTATTCTCCTATCTTGTCTAGACTATTCTCTTGCTCTCTGGCTCTACTATCTATGGTCGCAGATGATCGCATACGCATTTCACTGCATATCATACCATGTATGACTGTGTATGTGACAAATAAGATTTGACTTGATTTGATTTGATAGAAAGCTCTAGAAGATACAGATTATCTGGATCCATGGGAGTTTGGATTCAGGCCTGCCTACTCCGGAACAAACCTTGCTGAATTTAATAGAACTATGTCTATCGACTCTTAAGATAAAAGAATAAATAAAAGGATATAGACATGAAGCTTCAAATAACTGTTAATTATTATTTAACTTTTTCTAGTCAAATGCCTCGAACCAAAACATATAGAACAAAAAAGAACTGCCAGCCATAATCCTTTTCCAGGATGCATTTTTTTCATTTCTGAATAATCTTTTCTTATTTCCAAAAATCAATGTCCTTTGCTCAGTATTAAATAACATTTGTAGAGATTCTCCTACTATCATTTTCCATTAAAAATTTTAAAATACATTTCTAGAAAGTTTATACATTCTTTGCATCTTCTGCTACATTCCATTTCTGTGTGAGTGACACTGTTCCAATCCAAAAATTGAACCATCTTTGGAGAATGAGCACACTGCTAATTTTACACTCACCTCAATTGTCCCAGCGGCAAATAAACCATGTACAGGATTTATGTCGCATACATGATTCTCTCTAGAAAACAACAAAAGTAAGTATTTAATACAGACAGGGAATAAAATCCTCAAGGATCATGTTTGTTGGAAACATTAAGACCAATCAAAATATATAGAAAGCAAAAATATTATAGGACAAATTGAATTTAGTGCCTTGCATTTGAATTAATGTATTTTCTTTCTGGTGTAAAATATGCATCATCATATAAATACATAACCAAAAATTATTACAGAAGAAATAATCAAACATTTACTTTTCCCATAAAACATTTCAAATAGAAATGTCTTATTTCTTAATAAGCCGTCCTGGCCCAATCTGCAGGTGATTTAAACAAATGATTTCTAATCTGGGTAGGAACCAGGGGGATGTGTATATTTAAAATAATTCCTCTTAGGGAGGAGCAAACCCTCAGCACCCAACTATTATTCCTAGTTCAAATGTAGTAAGAAACTATGTTAGCATAGTGAATCATGGCTTGTTTTACAACTTGTGAAAAGAAAACACCAAAGCTAAAAAGAAAGTGAGGGCTGCAGGCAGAAAGATCTCTTCTGCTAAAGCTGATTTTAAAATTAGGGTAATGAGCAAATGCTGACCATGAATAATGTTCAATATTTACCTGTGCATATAGTATTGCATGTATATGTACAGACACAAAGACACAGACAGACAGACAGACAGACAGACAGACATATAAATACCAATACCAGATTGTTTAGAAATTAGCTTGTGAGCCATCTATTGTGTTTTCACAGAAAAGATCTTATATAGTTTGGCTCCACCTACTGGAAAACGATTCTTAGATTAAAAAGCAGAGGATATACCGGTACTTACGAAGCATCTGTTTGTAGAGAATTCAAATACCTTCCTTGTTCCAGATTTAGCCTGTATATTTCAGAACTGTAATAAGAAAGATAACACCCACTTTGCTTTTGATTCCTGAGTCAGGCAAGAAATGATGAATGAAAGACAGCTCTGCTAAAGTTAAAGAAGATGACTATAGTAGGATGAAGAGCCAGTGAGTAGACTGGCTCTTCACTATTCCTCTCTGGACAAAAAGAGGACTTGTGATAGTCCTCAAGTTCTCCAAACAGCTGTTTGTCACAAAGAGACTGCAAAACAATAGGTTTAAAGGTTTAAAGTTCTTGGAGGCAAGGGCACAACCAACCTGCTCAAACCACAATCAACTTTAAGGACACTGGGTTTGCATACTTCCTTTTCTAGTAATTTTTGGCAATTGCTTGTGAACTGCTTTTTAGGTATCAGGAACACTTGGATTGACAAGTCTGAAAACACCAGGTAAGTGACAAAAATCCTAGTACTGCACAATACTTCTGTAATTTTTGTAACAAAAATGGCATGGACCTATCTATGAAGTCAAGAAGAGATCAGCTTGCAGTGAAGGGGAGTTTAAAAAAGTATATAATAAATATAAAAAATATAAATATATAATTATAAATATATAAAAAAGGATTTTAGGCATTGCTATTTGAGAATCGGAAACTAAATCTTCTCACCAAAGAACCATTAAGACAACCTGCTCATAGCTACTCTAAAATTCTACCCCAGACTCTCTACAGTGTACAGATACTGGTGGATGTACAGATTTCTCACCAAATGTCAATGGGGAAAAAATGTAACTTCAGTGTGAATTCTGAATACAATTCCATTTTCTCCTTTTTTAATAACAAGTCAAGAAAAAAATATTTGTTTTATTATTTGGAAAGAAAGTAGGCCTGGCCTTGGTAAAAGGGAAGGAATGAGCGCACCATTAAGGAGGGATGTTCAAAAATGATCACTTAATTTTGAGAAACAAAATAGCATGAAAAGGACACTCGAAAATAATCCCATCTTCATTTTGTTTTGGGCAGAGACAAATATAACCAAGCTCTCAAAATTCTGTAATTCTCTCATACAACAGTAAGGAATATTTCAGCAATTTCAATTGTGCTGTTTTTTTGATCTTGCCAATCTCAAAGGCTGACAATTCTTACATTTTCATAGAAAGGACTGGATTATTTTTCAAAGTTGTAATTAAACATAAAAAAAGCTTTTTAAAATGTCATTTAATTTTCCAAGATTTCCAATTATGATTTTTGCAGTTCTTTTACAAAACTTTTAAAAACAAATTTAGATCCTCAGTTATTTATGAAATTGAAATGTGCCACAAATATATTAAAAAAACTTTGATTTCTGAAAAGCACTGCAGCAATTTTGCTTGACTTATATAGAAATGCTTATTAAATTTATTAAAACCCACTTATTCCAACAAGCCGGCCTGGCCTGATACCATGGGTTAATTGATTTTAAATTAAATTTTAAATTTTT
>JAEANM010002426.1:0-24599 GCA_017656035.1 Myanophis thanlyinensis | reverse complement strand
ATAAAATAAAATAAAATAAAATAAAATGACTAAAATCAGATTTTGATACTGGTAAAGATTGGAGTCAAATTTTTGCAGTGCTAAAAAGCAAGGAAGAAGAGTTTGGTCTTCAGTTAGTACACCTTGTTTTATAGCAGGAGAGGGGAACCTTGGCTCTTTCATGACTCATGGACTTCAACTCCCAGAATTCCTGAGCCAGCATGTTTTATAGGAAAGCTAGTGTCATAGCTGGTCTACAACTCCCATAAATTCTTATCATTGGTCATGTCACTGAACCTGACGGGAATAGAAACCCAAAGCATCAAGGGAAACTAGGTTGTCTAAATCTTGTCTTACAATGTTTGATTGCCTTGGGATAGCATTCTATTTAGTCCTTACCCAGGAATAAATTATGTAAATCTTAAGTTCTGCAAAGGGTTGCTTTCCGTTCCTGATAACCTTACTAATGCTACTCCTAGACTCAGCAGGCAAAACAACTGCCCTACAAGGTTTCTGCTTCCCTTTCCTTCTCTTCCCTTGCTAATGCCATCTTCTTTCTCTCACAGGCCCAACACGTGGTAAGGATGTAAATCCAAAAACGATTTTTCCAGTGCTGCCGCGATTACTTTGCTGCTTGCCTGCAAAGTACCACGAAATGCTCCGTTGTGGAGTACGTGACCCTGCAGAGGTGAGATTTAAGTTTGTTAATCTAGAAGGCAAGGAACAGTGGCCATTATGGAGGAGCAAATTGTAGTTCCACATAAGGAGAAACATCATTTAAGCACGATTTGGCAATCAAAACGAGAGAGACCCTTTCCTTTATTGAAAAAGTATTTTAAGCAGAGGCTGGATGGCCGCTAATGAGGATCCTGTAATATCAGATGTTGCATTGAGGGCAGAGATTTGATTAAAATTAGGCTAGGGGACCCAGGCATTTATTGATGGATACATTTGGAATTTTGAAAACATGCTATGAGTGCTCCCACAAATGGCTGTCAGTTGGGTTTCCCTACTAGGAAATAAAATAATTACAAAGCATCAATTTATCAGAATGTGGGCTGTAGAAGTGATGTGCCTGGGATGTCATCTCCTTTGGAGTCCTGAATACAATGCGGCATTTTTCTTCCACACGACTCTGTTAATGGACTGAAGGTTAAATAAAGTACTCATTGCAGAAAAGTTTTAGAGTGTGTCTCCTAGTAATGCTGTTCTAAAGGAAGCTGTTGGGAGATAATTAACTTTATTGAAAAGAAACAATTTGGTATTCTGGAGAGATTCTCAAGCTTTTTCACTCATGAACTTTGTTGCTTTCACATTTTTAGACTTGTTCTTTAATACTTCCAAGCTTGCAGCTTTGCTGTCCCTGGCTTTCTATAACCATGCAGTACAATGTCTTTTTGAACTACAGATACTCCTCGACTTTTGACCACAATTGACCCTAAAATTTCTGTTACTAAGCGAGATGGTTGTTAAGTGTGTTTTGCCCCATTTTACGATCTGTCTTTCTTGTTAAGCAAATCATCACAACTGTTAAATTAGTAACACAGTTATTAAGTGAATCTGGCTTCCCCATTAACTTTGCTTATCAGAAGGTCACATGACCTTTTCATATGGCCATGGAGCACTGCAGCTGTCATAACTATGAACCAGTTGCCAAGTATCTGGATTTTGATCATGTGACCACGAGGATGCTGCAACTGTCGTTAAGTGTGAAAAACAAGTCATAAATTACTTTTTCAGTGCCACTGTAACTTCAAACGATCACTAAATGAATGGTTGTAAGTCGAAGAGTATCTGTATTGTCTGATTTTGTTCCTCCTTAAATTGCTATTATGAGGACAAGCAGAGATAATTTTCTGGGAGTTTCCTAAGACATCAGTTCCAAAAAAAGGAGGTTCTCTCCAAAAATGAATCTTCCTTGGTAGCTTGGACAACATCTCCTGTTCCTCACCTGGTTTCCCTTCATTTCTCCTGTGCTCCATTCAGGACAGGCCCACTCTTCTCCTGCATACTGTAGTGCCCTCTTCCTGTTCCTGCAGCCTTTTGGGACTGACCATCCCAGCAAACCCTTCTCTTGAATCCTCCAGCAATCCCTATCTCCTCAAAGCATCCTCCTTTCTAACAAACCCTTTTTGTTTTTAAATTTTATAACTTTTATTATTTTATCGATGTATAAAATACAAAGAAAAATAAAAATAGGAAAGTAAAGGAAGGAAGAAAAAAGGGAGAAAGAAAATATGAGGTACAAGCAGAAGTGAAATTCAGCAGGTTCTAGCAGGTTCTCTAGAACCGGTAGTGAATTTTCTAAGCAGTTCGGAGAACCTTTGTTTTTTTCCACTTTACAGGGTTAATCCTGTAAGGAAGGCAGGAAAAAAACATCCTGGGGTTGTTTCTAGCCTAATCTTTATTGCCCTGCTTACAAAAACTGCCCACCCAGTCACATGATCCCCCCAGCCATGTCCACCAAGCCATGCCCACAGAACCGGTAGTAAAAAAAAATTGAATTCCACCACTGGGTACAAGGGAAGAAATAAAAAGGCATTGACTTCCGACTCTCTTTAGCACAGGAGAAGATACATTACCACCTCAACTATAAATGGCCATTTCTACATCAACAAATCTATGTAATCGGCAAAACCAAAGTCAAAGTTCCATTTTTTTTTTCATCACAAGCACAAAGACTAGAAGTGATACCCCAATAAAAATGTATATTCTTGGAATAGAACAATCAATTTAACCATTACTGCTTTATCTTCCTTGCTATTGAAATAATATGCATTTCTATTTGTCCTTAATAATCTATGAATTATAACCATTTATACTAACAAAATCGCTGTATCAGATTCTTTAAAAGGGAAAATATTTTTTCATCCATTTTAAAACACTAAGCTTTTCTTTAAAAGCATATCCAAAATCAAAACATTGTAATACTTAACTTCCTCTTAGCATGCATGCTTTAAAGTTTACTTTGAGACCAATAAAATTCCAATTAACTCCAATTAACTCATTAAATATAGATCATCCCCTCCCTCCACCCATCCCAGCAAACTCTTCTCTTGAATCCTCTAGCAATTCCCATTGCCCCAGTCTCCTCCATTCCAGCAAACCCTTTTCAGTTCCTGTGGACTCTTGACTTAGTGACTGTATAACTCATTGGTTAGTTTCTGCTTTACTTAGCCTTGTTTCTTCATATTTGATCAATTTCTGCAATTTCTCTGAGCTGGGGATTTTTTAAATAGTTGTGTATGAGTTGGAGAGTGGGGTGTGAGGGTGCAGTGGGAAAGTTATGATTACTAGTGTGTTAAAATGCCTTGAGGATAGTTGACCTTTGCTTTCTTATTTTTTTTTAAAGGATGCTAGTTGCTCAGAGCCAACCTCTTTGGGAATGGAGAAAATCAACAACGGTGTGGCAAATGGATTGCCAAAAGGCCTGCCTTCCGGAGTCAATACAGAGGAAGTTGAAGAATCTGAAGGATTCTCCCGGGTAGATGGAACTCATACTTATGTCTTGCAGGAGACTACCCTTTGAACTGTATGGAACGAAGAGACTAGTGGGGATGCACAGCAGGGATCTGTTCTGATCCAGGTGAGGAATCCCAGAATTCCTGGTACTAAAAACATTCCAACTCCTTGTCATCTTGGCATATCATCTACTGAATCCTGGGTTCTCTTATACAACCTTGGATGGTGGCCAGTCCAGTCAGTCTATCCCTTTTGGACAGTGTCCTCTCCTGTTTGTGGAATGTTTTTCCCAAGCCTTTTCTCTTGCTCTTTTCATCTCATGTGCATGTGCCAATTTCTCTTGAGAGATGGCTAGGTACTTTTTCCCCCATTGGACACTTCATGTCCATTGTGCCATGGATGGGACTTCCATGGTTTATTGTCCCTACTGTTATCCTTAAAGTTTAGATCTCTTTTTTTTCCAACTGTATTTACGCCTTTTGTCAGGTGTAAAGTGGGGCTCACAAAAAAAAGTCATTTGACCTTATAATAGGATCAAGCTGCTGTTGGGATCCCAGTCCCATCCCTCTCTCCCTTGAAATGTCTTGCCCCATCAAGCTACCAAAGGAAGGGCTGGATCTAGCCAACACAGTCTTTCCACAAGTCCAACCAGAGAGACAGAGGAGAGCCTACACTGATCCATTCCTAAGTCTAGCACTTGTGGGAGTATTTTGGGAGCATAGACATTTGTATGTTCCTGTTGTTTCTTGTCACAAAAAAATGTGACTCCCCTTGTCTTTTAAGACTTTGCCTGAAAGCCAGTTTGTTCTGTTTCTGTACTCTGTATTTTATGTCTGTGAGAAATGTCTATTTTCCTAATAGTTGTCTTTCTGATACTGAGCAATTATTTTTGCGGTTAGTAAAAATGGTTATTGTTTTTGTTTGTTGCTTCATGTTTTGTCATCACACTTGCACTCAGCTTTCTCCACCCCCTTTTTCCATCTCAAGGGGAGGAGTCACTGTGCTTAATAAATACCATGAAGAAGGGCTGCAAAGTGAGGTTCTACTATTGCACTCATTTCCATTCTCTTGAGCATCACACATTTTTTATCTCCTGGTAAAAGTTATCTTTTTGAAGCTCTGCGCACAATTAGTGGCATCCATTGCAATGGTGAGAAGCTTCCTAGGTAGAATTTCTAAGAAAAGGCAAAGCAGTTAGAATTCTGGATGGATCCATTTCAAGGTGGAAGGACATCAGGAATGCTGCATCTTCCAGGCGCCATGCCTTCCATTGAGACTTCATTCACTGGTGCTACTATAGTTGAAGAGTTGTCCTCTTGCCTCACTTTTTGCATTGCTATGAACGTACCTCAGAACCACTTTATATACTAAATCCAAACAAAATCCAATTGCTGTTTTTATATATAACAAACACATATTACGGCTCAAATGATGGCCTAGTTCAGTGGTGGCAAACCTTTTACTTACCGAGTGCCAAAACATACGCGCTTTGCGCATGCCATCCACACTTGTGCACGGCTTCTCCATGTGCAACCTCACCATCTGCGCATGCATGTTGTTTTGCAAATGCAATGTACGCATGCTGCCCGCAGGCACTCACACACACATGAGCAATTGCATGTGCATGTGCAGGAGAGCTCCGAAGACCAGCTGGATTCCCTGCTGCAATTGCACACATGCACAGCGGAGGCCTGAAGACCAGCTGGGTCTCTTCAATCATGCATGTGTGCATGCATAATCGCATGTGCATGCTCAGTTGGAGGTAAGTTGGCCAACCGTTTGTGTGCCCAGCAAGATGGCTCTACGTGCCATCTGTGGCACCGATGCCATAGGTTCACCATCACAGGCCTAGTTCATACACAGCATGTTAAGACAATGGCTCCCACATCTTAGTCTAACAGCAAAATCTAGAAATCTAATCTTTGAATTATTTGGAAAAAGTTGAGTTGGCCATAGTGGAACTGCTTTAGGGTGGGAAGCAGTGAAGATGCTTGGATAAATGTTATCTGTTCCAATGAAATGAAGTCATTAGCTGGTCTTTTTGTTGACTTTTCTATTGCTGTAGGCAATGCGAGGGTCATAACTGGATCCTGTCCATGGGTGATTGTGTGCTTTAAAATACTTCCAATAGGATGTTCCAGATTTCTGTATCAATACCTAGAAGACCTGAAGCTGCTAATGTTTCTTTATTACCAAATGCTCTTCAGAAGTTTAGTTTTAGTGTTTCAGCTTCAGTGGACCTTGGCTGATTTTGGAAAGTTACCTGGAGTCAGACATGTTTAATAGTTCAGTGGAATACAGTCAGGAACTATTAGGACTGTAGATTAAACTGAGAAGTAAAGAAACATGCCAGAAGAGAGAATCCTATTTATTAGCTGTCCAATCCAGCTATATTCAGCAATGAATGCGTAGAGCAGAACACTGGATTTAGTGGCCGAAAACAATGCTTTCTGACTTATTCTGTCCTAGGCTTCAACTATCACAACAATTTAATCTATCCAGCAAAACTTCAGGCCTCTAGCCTGCCCTTGTTAGAATCATTTCTTCTTCACCTATTCCACAGTCCAGTGGGTAAGATTGCCTTGTCAAAACTATGAGAAAATAAAAGGTGATTTAATCCTTTAAAGTAACCTTAGAATGTGAGGATGGAACATTGAAATACAGCAGGGACAGGGTTCCCCACCCTACAAAAGGTTTTGTCTGCTCCTCAGTGAAGTTAGCTTGTTAGTGCTACAACAGGCTCTAGTGCAGCCCAAAATGGATTTATGAATATAGGTTTGGCTGCAGCTCCTTTCCCAGAGATGCTCCATTATTAGTTCTTCATCCTTTTTTCTTCACATTTGAATAATGGAAAGGTGAGAGGGCTGGTTGTTTTCTCTCAGAAAACCAAGGAAGACATGACAACCAGAATTATCAAGAATCCAAAACAATTCATAGGTGAAAAAAGCTACAAATATTAGTTTTCCAAGGTGGTGATGATTGAAAGATATGGGGAGAGCCAGTATCCCTCAGATTTTGAGGCCAAAATCACTGAGAGTTGTAGGGGAAAGTGAGGATTCTTTTTTCCATGTAACATTAGAAGTTGGGATCATTTAATTATGCTAAATGATGGATATTATTAAGGTATGGCCTTCAAAATAGGATTAGGCAAACTCATGGAGAAGAACACAGGTAGCCCTCAAGTTATGACCACAAATGACCCCATTTCCATTGCTAAGCAAGATGGTTAAGTGACTTTTGCCCCATTTTACATCTTCCTTGCCACAGTTCTTAAGCGAATCACTGCAGTTGTTAAGTTAGTAACGTGGTTGTTAACTGAATCTGGCTTCGCCATTGACCTTTGCTTGTCAGAAGATCGCAAAAGGTGACTAGGGACACTGGAATGGTCATAAATACATGCCAGTTGCCCAGCATCTGAATGTTGAGCGTGTGACCATGGTGATGCTGCAGTGGTGGTAAGGGTAAAAAACAGTCATACACAATTTTTTTTCCGTGCTGTTGTCATTTTGAACAGTCACTAAACAAATGGTTGTAAGTCAAGAACTACCTGTATGTTACCCATACTGTTGGAGGCAGCTGGGACACAAACAGTGCAATGCAGCGTTCATGTTCTGCTTGTGTCTCATAAATCTGATTAAGCAGTGCAATGAGATAGTGCCGGGTTAGAAAGCAAAACTTTTCATATATTGGTTAGGAATAGTAATTTTTTTAAGAACTGTATAGAGAGCTCCGTGAGACTATGGGGAAAAATGCATCTCTCTATGAGGGTCTTTCTCCCTTGCAGCTATTTCTTTCCTTCTGACATTCAGAAGGCCCACCATGTTTAATCAGGGAATCCAGGTTCATTTTTTTTAACAAGCAGGTTTCATTTCACAGTCTGAAAAAGCTTGAAAAACTCATTAATAAACTATATTTGAGAGACATGTTGATATTTTTTAAATCTTTTATGATTTGCAGAGGAGAATTTTATGTAGGTCTATTAGCATGATTTAGATTAAATGAACTATATTTTTATACTATGTAGGAATTGAAATTCTTTGAGCTATTTTACAAATTCCCAAATCAGAAATAAAAAATATTGAAATAACACATTTTATAATTGTAGTGTGGATTATAAAGTCCTTCAAAATTTAAAAGGCAAAATAATTTTAGTAAAATAAAAACAGACAAATAATATCCTAAACAAATCTAAGTTAGCTGTATATTATGCAAAACTGGGGAAATTATTTGCCTGGAACTAAAAATAGACATGTGAATTCAACCTTTGAAAACAGTATTTCACTGAAAAGCTTTCATTTTCAGTAGCCGTGTAGTAATCTGGATTTGCATACAGGGGCTTCAGTAATTATCACAGGATGATGATAAATATTAGGAATATGTGGAAAATACTGTTCATTTAGGATACATAATAATTTTAAAAAATCAACAATTTTAATTGAATCCTGAAATGGATTAAGAACCAATAAAGAAAGAGTTTAATTACAGTTCTGATCTTGCTCTTATATTCTGGAGAAACAAGACCAATCTATTTTCACACATGGGGAAAAAAGCCCAGAAACCATCAAATAAGGCAATCAGCATAGCTTATTTTAATGAAACTTTTAAATTTGGGGTTTGTTATACCCCTTTAGAGAATTGAAATTGCTGTGTGAAATAATAATGGGATATAACCATTAGGTATAAATAACCCACTGATGATGCTGAATATACATGTGAAAACACATGCAATTGTTGGGTATGAACAACCACAGATTTTTTTTTACAGCAAATCACAATACTTGTATATCTAAAAGTATTTTGTGCCTCCAATTTCATCAAAATAAATTTGGTTGCCATTAATTTCCCCATCACATTCTTATGATGAACAGCTGATAGATAAAACAATCAGATTGCTTGCATCTTGACTTTCCAGTAAATTTTACTCATTCAAATTATTCTTATGTGCCATTTGGATGAAGACATCAAAGTGCTTCAGAGGCAAATAATTCCAGGCATGTGAGCTACATGGCCATTCAGACCTACCAAATATATGATAGGTATAAACTGTCTAGTATCTCTTAACCCCTCATATTCAGCAATAGAAAAAACTTCAAAGACTTGATATGGCTGAATCAGTTACTTTATTACAGAAATGAAAAAGTCATATACAGATGGACCTACTGCAAAATTCAGGAAGCTAGCCATACACATACACATATCAGGAGATGCTTAGTTATTTCTTTTAAACTATTTACATAATTTTGTCTGGCTTGAGAAGCAATGATTTCTGCTTCACAAGTATCAGCTTTCCATGGCTGATACTGACTGAGGACATCCAGATGAAGTTGACCAAGGAAATTGCTGAGACCAAATAGTTTTAAAGAAAATATCTCAAAAAAGACTAGACCATTTCTGCAAAAGATAAACTAATTGTAGAGCAGAAACAGGACCCCAACAATCCAATACCATCATGCGCTTTGGGAAGGAAGCTGCTTTTGTATTGGGAAGGGATAGATGGCCAAAACCAATTTATTCGGTTTGCCAGTTTGGTGTAGTGGTTAAGATAGAGACTACAAAACAGGAGACCCTGAGTTCAAGTTCCATCTTACCCATAAAAGTAACTGGGTGACTTTGGGTCAGTCACACTGTTTCATGCCAAGCCACCTCACAAGATTGTTGGGAGGAAATTAGAAGGTGGAAGGTTTTCTGCCTTATTTGTAAAAAATAATAACGATGATACAAATAACTCTGTTTTGTATATCTTTAATGTATAGCCGTGTATGGCCACACGACCGTGGAAAATGTCTTGAGACAATGCTGGCTCTCGGCCAAAAAAATGTAGATGAGCACCACACCCTAGAGTTGGACATGAGACTAAACAGGAATAAGTTTATCTTTTTAACAAATAAGGAAGATCGAAAATTGGTAATTTCTTCTCAATTAAATTTGGGAGTAAATGAGTATATTTGCTACCATCCCACAATGAAAAATACATAGCTCTTCGATTAAATATTTTCCTTTCCCTTCCTTTTCTCACCTTTCAGCCTCACATAAAAACAATCTAAGTCTCATTTAGTGACTCATATTATTGGAGTAGGACCAGAGGGGTTCAGGTTTGAGTCCATTCTCAATCGTGGAAACTCGCTAGATCACTTTAGATCATTCACTCATTTTTAGCCTGCTCATAAAATGGTTGTGAAAAAGACACCTGCTATGCATTCCACCTTGAGCTCTGAGAAGAAAGTCAGGATATAAATCAAATATATACGTCTTTAAAAATGGTCCTCTTAGACCAACTGTACTTGGGCCCTACTGATACCTTGGAGGCTGTTGGCGATCCTGACTCAAGTGGGATTTTGGAGCTCTCTTTGGGGGGTGTTTTGGGGCTCTTAGGATGCTATTATCTCCTTTGCTCCTTCCATCTCTTGGGTTGTGGTTTAAGTACATCTTTTTAAAAAAATGGCAATAGCTACATCATCCTAAGGTCCAGAAACAAGAAATCTCAAAGAAGTATATAGTCTAAAAGTGTCATAACATTAGGAGGAAGACTAAAAGGAAAGACTACATGGAAACGCTGCAGAATATTCTCCAATATTCATTATATAAACTTAGGGCCATACAACAGCAAACATGCTTCTAATTCCACTCACGGGAACGCTTCCTAGTACAGCAGTGTTTCTCAACCTTGGCAACTTTAAGATGTTTGGACTTCAACTCCCAGCTGGCTGGGGAATTCTGGGAGTTGAAATCCAAACATCTTAAAGTTGTCAAGGTTGAGAAACACTGTAGTACAGTGATGTACTAGATGCAGTTTACAAAACGCATGATCCGCACGCGGAAAAATCAGCCTGGCACTAATTCCTGCAATCGCCCCTTCGCTTTAAGACGTTTAGAAGCCTCTCCTTTAGGAAGAAAATGGAGCCCAGCTCACTAACATGCTTCCGCCTCTTAAAACACAGCGTGATTTGCCCGGCTTCCGCCCTTAACTACAGACGCCAAGCGGCGGCGGCGGCGGCGGCGACGGCGACGTGGATGTTTCTTTTGACTCTTACGCGACCGAAGGTTTTCTCGCCGGCCGGTCCTTCTTGTGCCGACGTGTGCTGAGAAGCTTTGCGCCTGCGCCACGTCAAGGAGGTCTCCATCTGCGCATGCCTAGTTGAGATCAAAGCGCTGTTGCAGGCGAGAGTTACGCTAGAGAGGAGTGGGGGGGGAGTCGAGGAAATAACAACTTAGTGCGGAATTGGCATGAGTTGACCTTTGACCCCGCTGCCCCCGGCTTCGCTGATCCAGCCATGCCCCCTCGTCGGCCGCCCGAGCTCTACCGGGCTCCGTTCCCGCTCTATGCCCTCCGCATACACCGCGAAGCTGGACTGGCGCTGATCGCGGGGGGAGGCGGCGCCGCCAAGACGGGGATCACGAATGGCTTGGTATGGAACCGACGGGAGGAATAGGGCACACCCTTCATTCTGCCCTCGGATTCGCCTTCTGTGCGGTGACCGGGAGCTCCCCGTCCTGCCCCTGAGAGCTGTACCCCATCATCCGGTTAGGGAAACGGGGAAGGGGGTGGCGGTGCTTGCTGCAACTGTCAGAACAAGGTTGGTGCAGCTTTGAACGAAGCTGCTTTTTGAATTGCACAGTGTAAATGGTCCATGGAGAAAATCAGGAACCCCAAGAGTTAAGCTTACCCCCTTGGTCTGGGGGCACAGGGAGCACTATTCTGTGTTTCTGTGCTTTGTGTGATGATACCTATGGAGGCTTATTCGATTTCACTGCACACATGTTGTGCATTGACAATAAAGGATTGGGTTGATTTTTTCATTTGAAAGACTCCAAAGGAAAACATGAAAAGGACCACCAAGGGGGAAGAGTAGCTACTTGCAGGAAGTATGATTGTCCTTTCTGGCAAGCACAAAACCATGCTTGAAAGAAGAGTTTTGTGCCTTTTAATACAGTGAGAAGGAAGGGCAAATCTTGTCATCCCTGGTGAGATTTGCCCTGGGGTAGATAAGGAAGGCGGCCCTTTTGCAGGGGTGGTTGTGCATCATCCTTCCTTTCCCCATTTTGTTCCCCAAGCATTTCTTGCAGCTGGACTGGAGAGATGGCAAGTTATCTGCCTCACTGCTACACGCGCATGACACAGAGACCCGGGCCACCATGACTATGGCGCTGGCAGGAAATTTTATTGCTGCAGGGCAGGATGCTACTTGCCACATCCTGAGTTTCCAGCTCTTTAAATCTGGGCAGAAAACAGGTGGCAGCAGCGGCGATAGCGCTAAAGCAGGTGAGAACCTAACATTTATTTAGCTATAGGATTGAATTCCTATTATATTAAGGTCCAGAACAATAGTGGTCTAAAAACTAATGTAAAAGTGGAAACAGCAATAGTTAAAAATCTTGCTAATGCTGATAACGGACAAGATCTGCAGAACAGAGAGGAAAGTTGGGCGTCGCTGGTCAGAGAGGTTTATGGAATGTTTCCTTATGTGGCATTATACCTTTAGGTGCTGGGGATAAGGATCTACGGAGACGCAAGGCCCCTGTCCTCAGTGAGAAAAGCAATGGAAATACACACAGGGAGATGACGGACGTGGCAGTGGAAACTTTGCACTGTGTCCAAACGGACACCAGCCCAGATACTCTACAGAAGGCTGTGTGCTTCAGTGATGATCATACCCTTATGGCTACCGGTGGCGTGGATGGTTTCCTGCGAGTCTGGGAGGTACACCTGTATGGGGAGATGGAGAAATGGCCTGTTGTGTGTTGGGGGACAAAATTTTGGTCTGGAGCTACAATGGTGGAGAGAGGAAGAGGAAGACTTTTGGGTTGCAAAGCACTTCTTTCATACATTAGGAGTATGGAGATGGAAGTGATGGTAAAACTCTGCTTACATCTTCCACAGTTTCCCAGCATGAAGAAAACTCTTGAATTCCAGGCACACAATGGTGAGATAGAGGATATAGCACTGAGTCCTGATAACAAGGTGAGAAGACTGGGATTTATTTGTTTCTACTGCTTATTAAGGGAAGTGATCTAAGGTGCCAATGGAGAAGGCACAATTGCACAATCTTCCCATATTATATTTCAGCAGGATGAGGGAACAAGAGGAGAGAAGAGTTTGGGAGCAGCAGGTGATAGAGCAGAATTGAAGATGGCCCAAGGAGGCAGGGATAGAAATAGTTTCTGGAGAGATAATGTGGTAGACATTATCAGGACTTAGATAATTTGCACAAATGACAGTTTTTAAAAATCCAGTTCTTTTTAAAGGTATTTAATAAAAACTAATGTATTTCTTTGCTATCCTGAACCTTCCCCACAGTTCGCCACTACCTTCAAGTAGAAAGAATTTCTAAATCCTAAGGGGTTTAATAGTGGTAATACCGGTAATAATAGGATAATTAGCAAAAAGATTGTCACAAGAGGATAGCATATGGCAATCCGCCCCCACATCCAAAGGGGGGGGGGGGGGAAACTTTAGACAATCTTGTCTTTCTCCAGTTTGCTCAAAGGCACCCAGACAGCTTTCATGCTGATGTGAATGTAGGCAATTATAGATGATTCAGTTAACCATGGTGAAACAAATAATGGTTTAGTGTTATAGATGAATAGCCTTTGCTCAAAAGAGTAATGTGAGTGAAGGAATTATGTATCATTCCATCTGGGTAAGTTGAACAGCCTTGGAATAGAGCACCACTGAATTACGTAGCCACCTCTGGCAGTCCACAGCATTTTCTGCTACTTTCTGGAGTAAGGAAAGACTAATAGAGAAAAGAGACAGAAGAAAAAGCACAGAAGGCAAGAAAATGCAATATTTCCATATTGGAGTATGCTTTCCATTGCACAGAACAGTGTCTGAAATCAAAAGAAGTAGCTTTTTAAAAGCAAGGATTGTCAGACATATCACAAATTTCTTGCTGCTGTGTATGAAATGTGCATACCATTGAAAACCGGGAAGGGATTTCAAATCCAACAGGAACCAGTACAGTATCACATTTTTGGTTGCTGTTAGCTTTGATAGTTCCCATGAAAGACAGAAAGAAGGAAAACATTCAAAGATGAATAAATGTGCAAGAACACAGAGCACCCATTAAAGATTCATAAGATGGAGAACAGTTTGATTATAACAGTTGCTCATATGCAAAATACTTGAGGAAGCACAGTGGAATAGTTGAAACTCTTTTATCTTTGTCTGGGTAAAGACTGGCTGGCATTGTTTTTATGGGCAAGAGATAGTAATGGTGGTTGGGGACCATGGCTGCTCATATTGCATCTCTCCAGGTGGTGACAGTGGGACGGGACTTCCAGTGTTGTGTGTGGCAACGAGATCAGATGGTGACGGGTCTGCGTTGGAATGAAAATCTTCCAGGCATTCCAGACAAGGCCTACCGCTACCAGTCTTGCAAGTAAGGGGCAATACATAGACAGTTGGCCTGGACCATATATATGTACTTTCTATTTGGATATTTCTTTCTTCTTCCACAGGTTTGGTACTGTTGAAGACCAAGCCAAGGCATTGCGACTGTACACAGTGCAGATCCCCTACAAGCGTGAACGACGTCCACTTCCCTGCTACATCACCAAGTGGGATGGACATAGTTTCTTGCCCCTGCTCACTCGTCCTTGTGGCAATGAGGTCATCTCATGCCTCTCTGTAAGGTGAGAACTTTGTTGCATCTTCACAGAAGAGAGAGAAATTCTGGCTGTGTTTTGCATAACACATTTAACCTAAAGATGGCTAAACAATGGTTTTCTGCAAATTTTCTGCATTTGCACTATATTTAATCATAGGGATTTGCACAACATGCTAGCTATAGAATGCTTGGGCCACTTGTGGTTCGTTGCGTCATATGAACTTGGCCTATATGTTGTAAAATGGTGGTTTTAGATGTGTGCCCGAATAGGAGCTGAAGCACTGTAATAGCAAACCCTATAACCTCTCAGATCCATTTCTCCTCTAATAGCCAGTAGAATTAATGGGAAGGGACTCTGCAAACACCTTGGAGAGTTAGTTTGCATATTTCAAGGCTGGAGCCTGCTTGGCATTCAGAGGAAATGCTAGTCCTCTAAAACACATTTCTCTATGTATTAGTGTACATGAATGTTATGGGAAATGCACATGGCTCTCTTTTTGTGCTTTCAGCGAGACAGGCACATTCCTGGGTTTGGGCACTGTCACAGGCTCGGTTGCCATCTTCGTCGCCTTTTCTTTGCAGGTATGAGTTTACCCCTCCCAAGATTGTCTCTACATAATGCTTAGCCTAGCTGGGCCAACCCCAGCACACACAAAGCCTGGTCAAGGCACAAACCGTTGTTGGAATGAGGGGTGAGGATGTTGGTACTTAACAGTGTTTCAAACTCACGGTTGGCGCAGGGCTGGTATGCATATAGTTGCAAGATCTTGCAGCAGGCTCTATAAATAAGGCCCAGGGAAAGGAGAGGATTACCTTGACTCCTGAGAGACTCCCTGGCAGGTTGCCTCCAATTCTGTGTTCCTTTCTACTTCTCCAGAGGCTGTACTACGTGCGAGAAGCGCATGGCATAGTGGTCACTGCTGTGGCCTTCCTGCCTGAGACTCCTGAACTGCTCAAGAACAACGAGGCAGCTCTGATAAGTGTGGCAGTTGACAGCCGCTGCCGCCTGCACCAGATTGCCTGTCGGCGTATGTTCAAAGTTGGGATGGTGGATTTAAATGTGGGATGGGAGTCCTATCCTGTCAATATGGGGTCTCCTGCAAACTCTTGGTGATTTAATGCTCTTTCTCTTTGCAGGGAGTTTCCCCATCTGGCTGCTGCTGCTCTTTTGTGCTGGGCTGATTGTGGGCACGGTCCTGTTACTACAGTTGGCCTTCCCAGGGTTCCTGTAATCTTTCTTTGTGGTGAGATTCCTGGAAAGCTTGGACCTTCTCTGCCCTTCCTGTAAGGGACACATCTTCTCCTTTCTAACCTCAGAGACTGGAGAGGGGACCCAGAAGCCAAGGCAACGATTGCTCTCATGGAGTGCGTGGTCAGGTGGACTTGGGCAAGCTGGAGGCTGGGCTTCACATTGATCAGGTTTTGGCCTTGAGCAATTCTTGTCTTAAGCCCATCACACTGAATGGGGATGAAGGAACTATACTCCTCCCTTTTTGATTGATCTGTGAGAAACATTCCAGCATTATTTCCTCTGAGCAGAGATTTCCCGTTTAAGCTCAGGGCTTAAACCTTGAATTATTATTAAACACAATGATGGAGCAGAACCTTTCCTTCCTACCTGCCTTGTTGGTTACTTCTCTATTTTCTTTTGGCTTGGGCAGAGCTGGAGGTCGTAACAGTAGAGGGGTTCTTGGGGCCACAAATGAAGGAGGCTGCAGCTGCTCCATGAAGACTCACAAAGAGACTGACATCTGGAATAGTTTTGCTGTACCAAGTCTAACAGCAGTGAAGCTTATTTTTTTTTTCCTGCCATGGCTGTGTAAGAGAAGGGAAGATTAGGGATTTAGGGATTCCCTTCCCTCTTGAGCAAGGCTTCAAGATCATCTATAGCTTGACTGCAAGAATTTCTCTAAAATACTCTGAATGTACACATAGAGCAAAAATGCTTGTGTTTGTGTTCATGCACATGCATAGTCTGTTTACAGTTTGATTGTCAGCAAATCATAACACTTCTCATGAAAAATAACTTAATGTTCAGCAATTAACAGTCTCTCCAGACATCTGGCTTCAAGCATTCTCCAGTATAGATTTTTCTATGAAGTAAATTTATTTCCCCTCTTTCATTAGACTGATTTCTAATTTTGGGACTTGGAAATATGTCAGCAATATCATACTTATTCAATTATTTTAAATTAGGTCACCACTTTTTCATAGAAGTGAAAATCATGACTGCTGATATAGTATGCTGGCATTTGCCAATCAAAAAAATGAAAATGGTCACAATCTGGAAAGAATGTTAGGTGTTCTGCACCCTGCCATTTTTATCAGGGAAGCAAGAGAGGGAATAAATCTTCCTTGATAGTCCAGGTAAAATGTCTCAATTGAGTGAGCCAGTAACTGAGAAGATGAAATGAAATGAAACTTGAAGTTTCTTGTCCTTAAGTGTAGAGAAAGCCTTGGATCTAGTAGTGCATTTTGTTGGAGTAGTCTTTGAGGGTCAGCCATAGTTGGTCTGTTGCTCTATGACCTTCATATATAATATTTTTTATGTTAGTAGCAATCTTCTTTGTCTTCTTAAAATGTATCACTGAACAGATGATGACTGCATTAAGATACCATGTGAAAAATTTTAGGGGATTTTTTTTTGTGCTCAACTTATTTGGCTAGATAATGGTTCAGTATAGGGGAAAACCAGAAGGTTGCTTATTTCAGTCATTGGAATAAGGCATGTTATGCAACTACAACAATGCATTCAAGAACGGCCCTTCGACTTCCATGTCCTTGGTGATGTTTACTTAGTTCATTCCTCCATAACAAATACATTTCTGCATCAAAAGTTTTATGGTGGGGAAAGTAGGTCTTTTGGGGGAATCTGGACTTGGCAAGATCACAGAGTCTTTCAGACCATTTGAAAAGTTCCACCACTCAATGCCCTAGTTTACACATTACACACTATACAATTTCTTTGGTTTTTCTCTTCGTTTGAAACCAGACATTCGTAGTTTGGTAAATCAAAGTTCAGCAACATATTATCTAGATTCTAGAACAGTGGTGGTGAACCTTTTACTTACCGAGTGCCGAAAATTACGTGTTTTGCATGTGCCATCTGCACTTGCGTGCAGCTCCTCCACATGTGCTGCATGTGCAACTGCATGCAGTACATGCATGCAGCTTTTGCATGTGCAATGCATGCGTGCTGCGTGCAGGCACTCAGGCACACATGAGCAATCGCGTGTGCATGCACAGAGCTCCAAAGACCAGCTGGGTCTCTGCAATTGGGCATGCATGCATGTGCAATTGCATGTGCGTGCTCAGCTGGAGGTAAGTGGGCTGACAGCTTGTGCGTCCAGCAAGATGGCTCTGCGTGGATGGATTGCACCCATGCCATAGGTTCACCATCACAGTTCTAGAACAATGTGAACTCTGTCTGCAATTAAGTCTACATTTGCCTGATACATAGCTTGGCTTTCTATGATAATGGTTTGAAATTATTATTTTTTTAATTCAGAAGCTACTGAGAGACCATAAGATTGTCTGTTATGTAGTTGAGTAATCTACCAGGGCTTTGCTAGCTGATGATTTCCAGAGTTTTAGGTGGCAGATCTTTCATTGGTCCAATATTTAACAGTTGAATCTACGTAGATATATCCGTGCTATAACCATTCTTGCTTGCAACCATATTTCCTGATTGGGAGGAACTTGAGCAATAAGTATGTATTGTGATATAGTAGCACTATTTTTCTATTCTTCCCTTTCCTGAGTGTCTCTAACATGCGAGCTAGAAACACGGGAAGCAGTAATCCCCCCCCCCCCCAAATGATTGGCTTTTATGACTTCATTATTTGTGTCATCTTTTCAATTGTATAATAATGTAATAGCACAGTTTTGCATCTTATTAGGAAAAATATGTGCTTTTACTGGATATGAACTGATTTGGTCTAGATACCAAAAGTTAGTATAGAAGATGGCAGTAACTAAACATTGGCTGATCTTGACAGATGCAGTTGGCACGTGGATGAGACTCTTCCAGGAAATTGCAGTTGTTGACTAGACCAGGAAATTGTAAAATCGCACCACAAGAGTTGCAGTGGCAAACCACTCCCATTGTGCTGCAGGATTCAAGCTTGACCAAGAGAACTTTATTTTAACAAAACCAAAATAATGGCCCCTCTCCTAGGGTCTCCTCTCTTGGGGAAGATTGATCCAGGTTTCATGCAATTGAAGTATTTTTCAGAGGAGGAAAAAGACCACACACTATTAACTGTTCCCCAAGGCAGAAACAGGAAGAGTTCTAACCGATAGAATTAAAGTATCTAACAAGTTACCTTCTCAACTGCAGGAGAGGCTGGTTGGGAGAAATTCAGACTGAAAATGGGGAAGGGAATTGTAGGATGAAGTGTCTGGAAACCATCTCCTTTTTTGCAGAGTGTCTTCTAAGATGTAGCATCAGGTATAGCAGTGGTGGCACGCCTATGGCACGCGGGCCAGAGGTGGCACTCGGAGCCCTCTCTGTGGGCATGTGTGCTGTTGCCCCATCTCATCACCATGTTTCTCCATTGCATTTCTTGCCGTTGTTTGCAGGGAAACAGAAGTTTCCCTGCTAATGATGAAACAGAAGCTCGCCAAAAAAAAAAAAAAAAGATCTTGCCTCTTGCAGAGCTGCCGGTATTGTGATGCCCCGCCTCCTGCCGGCCAGCTGGTCTTTGCTCCGTGCACATGCATGTGTGCACGCACCGAAAGACTTGTAGTTTGGGCACTCGGTCTCTAAAAGATTCGCCATCACTGAGGTATAGTATACAACCCACTATTTTACCTGTGGTTTGCCTAAATTTTTAACCAAATATTTTCATAGAGAAAAGCACACAAAACTGTTCCCTACAAGAGAATCCAGGATGGAGGAATTAAAACAATAGGGAACAGCTGGTGTCTTCTTCATATATGGAACGAACAGCCAGATGCCAAAATGCTAGCAAAACAATCCTGTATTCTGCTGATTTTCATTATGGCATCTTCATCTGTGGTTGCCATTCATAGCAGCAGATTCTGGCTAGGAGTCCTTTGGGAAAGGAAATGGGCACCCTAGGAGGATAGAAAGGATGGTGGCGCAATGAGTTTTCTCTCAGATGGGTTTCCTCGCTCTAAGGGAGATCATATTCACCCTTCTGTATGGTGGATGTTTTGACTCTTGATCACGTGCTGATCATCTTTGTGTTTAAGTTCTGACCAAGCTGTTGGCTTCCCGTGGTTACTGTTGCAGCTGCCAGCTCTTCCTGATGTTTGAAAACAGCATCCATAAACTGATTAAAGACACGGTCCATATAACTCTGATGGCGAGGTAGGAGTCCTTCTAGGAAACCAATATGGCCACCTCGTGCAGTCACTAAGAGAGCGAGGGTGGGCACGTGCTGTGCTGTCTCTGTGGGGATAGCTGAAGAAGATGGAACAAATCAGAGCCGGCTCTCTAGTGACCTTTCTTTACTCCAGAAAAAGTATAAGACTCACCATGTTGAGGAGAGAAGGGGTCATCTGAAGCATTCAGGCACAACACTGGCACTTGTAGTTGACACACCTTCTTGGAAGGACTGGCTTCCTGGTAATATTCCTGGCATGACTTGTAACCAAAGACCACAGATGTATAGCGCTCATCAAACTCCCGGATGCTGCGAGCCTAGGAGAGCAAACCCAGCAGTGGGGAAGAAGAGGGAGCACATAAGGGTTAAGGCATGGAGCAGAGCTTGGGCCTAGAAAAGGTTGGGAGGGTGGATTGATGATACCTTCAGCACATGGTCCACATCCAATCTCCCTTCAATGACCTTTCTGTGCCTGGAAGGAAAAGAGTGTTATGATGAGAGACAAAGTAGATTTTCTGGATGGTAATCGTGATACTTGCCTGGGTTGACAGAACTGGGACTCACTTAAGTTTTCCATATTGAGCTAGGCAAGGTCCCATTATAACATACACTCACCGTTTAACTATGTTGCACAGGTTGGTTGTGAGGTACTGGTTGAAGAGGAATTGGTTGAGAGGCCGCTCAAGGGAATAGGTTGTTTCAAATGAGTCCCAGGTCACTGAGCAAGTCATGGCAGCCACCAATCCAGTTTTCTGACCCTTTTGCACCAGATAGTTGAGCACCAGGATCCTGTCAAAAGAGAGTGAGTGGCTTTGGGCTGGGCTGGCCACAAATGGACATGGTTTCCTTCCTTCCTGCCGTCCTTCCTTCCTTCCTTTCCCTTCTATGGTTAAATCAAAAGACAGCTGGGTGCGGAGAAAATGCCTAGTTGAAATTTTGCCTTCTCATTCCATTCTGGAATCATATTATAAATGCTACATTTTCCTAAAGAAATTCCCATCCTGGAAATGATTAAAAGAACATGTTTTGCTGGATCAAAGTTCAAGATAGCTTTCAAGTGACACAGAACTCTTCCCAAATGAAAGATTCAAGCTAAAAACTATTCCTATTGTTCTACCCTAGACAATTTCACATATCATCCTCTGGAATAGAGCCCCTTTCCAGCAGAGGATGAGAGAGAAATGAAATCCCTAAGAGATTATTTGGATTGAGAGCTACTTTTAGAGCAGCTATCTGTGCCAAGTTCCCACCAGACAGCTTCCCTCAACCTGATGCCCTTCAGAAGCTTCCATTCTCTACAAGCTTCCCAACCAGCTTGGCTACAAGTACATAACTTCCTTTCTTTTGACTTCCTGGCTATTTTTTAAAAAACATTTGAGTCTTAGGTCCTTACTGTTGCAAAAACAAGTATTGTGAGAAAATTCAACTGGATCTATTTCTGATGGAAAAAAACAAGATGGATTTAGAATATTTAAGCAGCCTAGAAATAAGTCAAATAATGGCATCTTCAGAAGTATATTTGGTTTCTTTTTGAAAATGTCATCACCCTCGGCCTAAGCAAATTATAGTCCGTGGTAAACTCGGTCTGCAACACGAATGCTTGCTTTTGGCCAAGCAAGTTACATCTCTGGTTTTCATCGCCAACTAAAAAAGCTGGCTATTTATACTGAAATGTTGCCCAGATACCTCCTTAAATAGTTAACTAAGAGTAAATGCTTCTCTGAATGTAGAAACTGTTTTTACCCTAAGAGGTTCTGTAAGAAGATAGTAGAAATTTGCAACATCTGAGGCAAGTTCCTAATTTGCATTACTATGTTCTAGAAAAAAATGTGGTGTTGCTGACTCATATCCATTGCGAACATGATTGAGCAAACATCCGGGCTTGCCTTTCATCTAGATTTATCAGTTAGGGACAGAGTCCTATCTCAAAACACTTTGCTTTAGCTCTGTAATTGGTTACAATATGAAAGAAAAGGGTGGAACTGGTTTGTGCTGTGAGGCTGTTTTCTGGAGCTGTTTCATTGGCTCTCATTAGCATCTTGGACTCTGAGATAAACAATCAGACAGTCCATGAGCAGCTGAGAAGGGGAAAAAAGCCTCCATGGAGACTTTCATCTCTAGTTTTCCACACAGATTATCTATATAAAGAGTAGGCAGTCTTTGACCTACATGCAGTCATCAATACTCTCATCTGTAGCCCACAAAACATTTGCTTTTATTTATTTTTCCCCATTGGAGGGCTATGGGTTGAACTGAATGCCACAAATATTTATATCTGGTTTATTCCTCAAAAGTACCTGAATCACAATAACATTAGCCTGATCCTTGGAAAGATTAAACTGGCTCTGGATTAGAACTGATCTTGCCCCACCCACCCCACATGCAAAAAAAATAATAATCCCCAAATTGATCGTTTCTGCTCCATTGTTATTAAATTATCAGCCATAAAGGTTACACATCTGTCCTATAACTGCAATCTGGCTTCCGCACTACATGGGGCAAGGAAAGGCCATTGAAAAAAACTAACTAAAAAAAAATCAGCTTGCGGGGCTCTATCAGTAGGAACGTAGGGTGTGAGTGTACTGATACAAGGGAGAATAAGATTTACATTTTCATTGGGAGCATCATTGCAATCAGTGACAATGTTTTACAGCTTTTTTAAAAAAAACTGATTTTGTTCTGCATTCCTTCTTACCCAAATAAAGTGCTTACAGCAGTTTACAAAGAGTGATGAAATCAGGAAATAAATAGTGTTACTGAAGTCATTCTCTTGACCACACCTCACAATTTGTGATGCACTTTGATCTATATGACTTCTCACCTAAAAAAGGGCTTACGGCAATTTAAAAAGGTGAGGAAATCCAGGGAATACAGTGTTGTTGAAGCCACACATTTGCACACACCTTGCAAACAATCGAGGTATTATGCAAATTATGGGGTAAAAGTATAATCAAACAGCATTGTCCCAAAGTAAAAAAGTAAAGCTACCATCAGAAGGTTGGGGAAAAAATGTATATCTGAAGGCAAAGTCATATTTAGTAGAGGTTGGTGCCTTAATATGAGCCTTCAGCTAGGTTGAAGATACATTGGAATCAAAGCTTTTGTCCTGTAATCATTTTTAAGGTTATTGGCTGTTGTCTCTGTTGAAAGGGGGTTGGGTTGGAAAATTTAAAAGCACCCAGTAGGTGTAATAAGTTTTCATGCACACATGGTACCCCTTATTTTAGCAAACTACAGGAACTCGGGCTACTGAAAATTGTGGTACTAAATATATTGAAGATGCAATCTAGGAATGTTTAAGTCCACAAAATAGGTGAAACAAATCACACAGAATCTGAGGATTGTGCACCCTGACTTGTTTGTGTGTGTGTGAGTATGTGTGTCTGTATGTGTATCTTAGGTGACACAGATGCGGCTGAATAATGTGTTACCAGTGGGATGTAAATTGAAATACACTGGTACGTTTGGGAAGAAGAACATGATGATGATGATGGTGATGATGATGATAGAGATATCATATTTAGCACAATATTTTAATTGATTTGATTTTCTATCTTTAAATGAATCTATGATGATGTGAAATACAGAACCAGTCTGCCTTTTCCTGGTATGCTCCTTGGAGTCAGAAAATTATGCTTCCTCGTTTTCCCTTCCTTTGCCCAACCTAAGTCTCACCCGCCAAGAGAAATGCCAACTGCCATCAAGGGTGCACAAGGGAACCGGCGCTTGATGTGGCCCACTACCAGTTCCAAGTCCTCAGTATTGGTGGCACAGAAAGCTCGATGCGTCTGAAAATAAGAGAGAGGGGACATGGATGGAAGACCAAAAAGCAGTCCTGAACAGCAGCAAAGAGCTGCCTCTTCTAAAAGAGGCATGTGCGCACGTATGGATTACCTGTGACAATCAAGCCCTCCTTTCCCATGTAATTAAAAGGATTTGTACATATCTCAGGTGCCAACATGTACACATAGACAAATAGTGCTACACTGCAATAGTTCTTACCAGCAGCTCTTCTCCTCTGCACCCTCGATTATTAAACACAACAGCCCTGGAAGGGATAATGGTAAATTTCCATAAGAAGACATCGTTTTCATTTTGATACAACCCTATGCTTATTAGCCCTCAAACAGAACTGAACTCCAAATGAATGTGACACTTGAGCCTCGGTGGCGCAGTGGTTAGAATGCAGTAGTGCAGTGCTTCTGCCGACTGCTAGTTCAAATCCCACCAGGCTCAAGGTTGACTCAGCCTTCCATCCTTCTGAGGTGGATAAAATGAGGACCCAGATTGTCGGGGGCAATATGCTGACTCTGTAAACTGCTTAGAGAGGGCTGGAAAGCACTATGGAGCAGTATATAAGTCTATTGCTATCAAACAAATCCAGTTCTCCAGATCTGAAAACACAAGGTGTATTTTTTTTGTGATTCTCACCTGTAGCCGTGGCTCTGAGTGCTGCATACTAAATGCAGAATATATGTCTCTCGGCTGCTGCCTGTCAAGCCTGGCAAAAACAGGACAATGGGGCAATTTTCTGGGTCAGGATGGGTCCCATCATCAGGATCAGCCCAATCCAACAACAGCTGCCCTCCATCTGCAGTTTGCAGCAATTCACTGAATGAGATGTAAAAAGATGACAGAATGGCACTCAGTATCATGTCCATTGCCTCAACCCAACAATGTCCAGAAGTAGCAATGGCCTCCCTCCTTCATAGTGGGACCCACCTGTGGTAGGAGACAAATGGGCAGGATTTGATAAAGACACGGACAATGGTCTGAAGTCGACCCTCAAAGCACCATGGTGTAGGGTAGAATGTCTCTTTCACAATGGGACAATACTTCTCCAAGAAGGACTGGAAAGGCTGACAAGCCACCAGTAGTGGGCGCTGCAAAGGAATGAGTGGAATTACAGAGAGTGAACTTGAAAAACATCAGATTCAAGATGTCCGCCACTGCCCTTCAGTAGAGCCACTCCTCTACTTGCTTGTGGAGAAGATGAATCACCCTGAGGCAACAAGGCAGGAAAGCATTTGCAAATTAGAAGAAAGTCTCCTACCCCCCACAAAAGCTTCTCTCAATAACCTGAGAAGCTAATAAAAGTGTTATTTTTAAGATAAGATATTTGTGGATGACATTGTGATCTGTAGTGAGAGCAAAGAGCAGGTGGAGGAACACCTGGAAAGGTGGAGGTATGCTCTGGAAA